>JAPMOR010099287.1:0-28677 GCA_026543865.1 Argiope aurantia
AGGTGGCGGCGAGAGCGGGTAATGAATGCAAGTGTGTGGAGTAAGGTATTAGCATGAGTTGGCAGTGTGTGGATGTGTAAATTGTGGACAGTTTTGGGAAATGCATGAATAAGATCGAGGCACTTTTTTAAAGGAGTATTGTAGTTTGTGTGCGTTGTAAAAATGTAAGCTGAAAAACTGTGGAACAGGATGGTAGGTCATTGATTTGAAAATGCTGTCAAGAAAAAAAGGTATTGTATGGAATTGCAATATATATTGCCGTGTCGAATGAAAATGGTAATTGTTTAGCAGTTGCCAACTGGTTATGTCTACAATATGTTAGGGTTGTATCTTTGTAGAACTCCATCCTAATATTGTTTTTTTATGCTTATAAGGATACTTTCTTTTGGCTATAAATGGTGGGCGGATACTTTCTTTTGGCTATAAATGGTGGGCAATTTAAGTCAATATAAAAATATTCATGAAAAGGGGAATTTCGGTAGCGAAATCAAAAAATTGTACGTATTGAGTTATGCAAATTTTGTACGTTTGACTTACTGAAAAACATTTGTTGAAATTTCTCTCGCTTTCTTTCCTTTTGCATACAAAATCACAATTTTATAAACGACGGGATGGGAATCGGAAAATGTTTAAAATGTAGAAGGTATTGCAGGCTTGAAAACTATTCGTTTCCGAAATTTCATCTGAATTATTATTGATAATTAGTATTTTCTACAAATTTCCCAAACTGAATCATTTTTTAAATAGGATTTTTTGATTGATAATTCAAGTTATAATGTTTTTGAACCAAAAGTTATAGCAATTTGATTTTGCCCTTATTAAATGAAGTGGAAACAAAATCGGATAAATGTGGATTTGTAAAATTTCAACCAATCATGTACTGAAATTTTATCTATATTTAATTTCGAACTGGAAAGAAATCATTAAAGCGTAAACATTTTAACTGTTTGGGGCAAATTGGGTTAAAAATTGTCACATCTTTTGCTAGGCTGTACACACTGTTGGATATATTTTAACATATCTCGAAAAGTTGAAGTTACTCAGTCATAAAGTTTTTTATATTTTTCTTTAGTTGACAATACTATGCGACATGCTAAATGCATAAATACGTGAAAATTATTCAAAATCAAAATGCATCAAGTTGTGTGTACAGCTGTTAGTAAGATTGGTGCTTTGTGTGATGCAGTGCGTTTTTGTCATTCATAAATATATATTTATGGGAGAATATTTTATTATAATTTTAAAAAAATCATATTTGATATTTTATACTAATTTTGAAGCTGTGAAGTGGTGGGATTATATAGGTCTCACCTTGTGAAAAAAGAATTTATTAAAATGTTACTTTTTTTCTTATTTGGAATAATCTTTTGTTAAATAATTGATTTGAATGTTTTCCGTTTCTTTTTATAATTTTGTGCAACTGGAGGTTTTATTTTCTTTAAAATCGTGTGCCTCGGAGTTAACTGGTAAGTCACTATTATTTGAACCTTTGGGAACTCAAGTCGCAAAGTATTGCTAAATGAAAGGGAAAATGTAACTTATAAGGATCATAATAATTCATAATTGTAATACATTTTATATATTTAAGCGGGGAAACAATATTACATCTAATTGATAAATGCTGCAAGATGCAGAATAAAGGCAAAATTCAGAATAGTTTCCCTCGCTTGATTTTTTAAAAATATCTGAATTGTAATTAATAAATTTTTTCCTTGATGCGCTCCGTCAGAAAATAACAAGTTGTAAGTAAATTAAAAATGATATGTGATGGTCAATATAGGTTATAACATTCACTTCGACAAGAATTTAGGAAATTGGTACAATTTGTAGAATTTGTAATTTTATTTCATTCATTCTTCCTGACACAGGGTCACGTTGGAAAATAAAGTAATTTTCTTTGTTTCTTAGTTTTACGAAGGAATTATTACGTATTACTAGGAGTTATTAGGAAGTTCTATGATTCAAAATTATATTTTTAGTTAAATCTTATTAATGATTTTTAACAAAGTAAAATTACAGTTCCTTTTTTAACCAAATAAATTAAACTTCGATTATCAGACTGAAATTTTGTGCTGCACCTCACTGTATTGTCTTCCCTTATAACCTTTTGAAATCTTATTCCCCTATTTATAATCACTAAATTTATTTAATATAGATTTTGGTTACAAGATGAGAATTCTTCCTGCATGGAAATTATATTAAGTCTAGTTTCATTCCAACCTAAAATATCAGCATCTTGAACGAAAACATATTTGCCTGCGGTGAAACGCACAAAATTACTTTAGTAGCCAGTTTTAGTAGAAATAGCGTTTAGCGGAAGCGTTTGTCTTTAGATTTTTCCCGAATAACTCCGCAATATAGCGTATTTCGTAGTATAATGAAGAGAATTGAATAAACTTTTGAGTCTCCATCTAACCAGTGTGAGTTTGACATTTTTTAAAGACCTGTCAGTTGGATGTTTAGGACTAAATATTAAATTTCATTTATCCTGCTCATTGCTTTTGAATGATTGCCCTCAGATAACCAATAACTTAGTCCAAAATGCCTGAAATCTGCATTTTGGTGAAAATATAACATTGAAGTAAATCTTTCCAACTGCGTTTGAGTAATCATATACATACATAGACAACAGATATTTCATTATTGATGTAATTCCTCCAAAATCTCAAATAGATGTGGAATTTCAGGTATGTAATTGGGTTTTTTTTTCATCGTCTAATACACTGCATTTTGAATTATCGTATTTCCATGCAACTGAATTGAAGTACAGATAAGCAAATTTCGGCCAAACTGGGGGAAATTCGAATTTTTTTGCTAGCATATTATACTAAATTTCATCCGTCTTTCCGTTTCTAAGTTGACCTGTTCTACCACGCTTCCAAAATATTCTTTCAGATTCGAAGAGAGGTCTAAAACACGATGATTCGACGTGGAATTTGTTTTGGCAATTACAGTACGAGTAAAAAGTTAGTTCAACTCTCAGCTTTTGAAAGTTTCAAACTTAGTAATTTTTAATTGTGTATAATAGTATCGCTTATGTACTTCCTAATTTGTAAGCGGAAGTTTAAGGGCTTGCACTGAAATCTTTGTATCAAGTCTGTATTACGCACGAATGAATCGAGGAATTCGGCTAAAGCAGGGCTATACTGGAGTTCTTAGAACTGTAAACACACGAACGGAACATTTTAGAAATATTCTGCGATAAAATTATTCTCAATTTAAAATAAAATATTACATGCAAAACTAGACACTTAATAAATTAAACGAATTATTCATTCAAACGGAAGTGTTCATTTTTAAAATAAGTTTTTAGAAGCTTAGATAATAAAATTGATTATATTGCAGATATTGATTTGTAATTAATTTTGGAAGGCGTGAAAGTGGTGAGGTTAGAGTACGTAGAATAGACTCAACTTTTTAATTGCAAGAAATATTGCCTTTCTCAATTTTTAGATAAATTAGTTTATTCCGCTGATACTTTTTTGTATCGAGTATCTTTTCGGTCTTACATTTCTGAAAGCAAACTCAGTTGCTCCATTGAAGATGTTTCGAACTATTTTGAAGTTTATAGAACACATTAGAATTTCAACCTGTGACTTTCGAATAAGAATGAAACTATTCTTAATATCCGAATATTTTATATAAAATGTTCTGAAACGGCAATGATTCCACAATTATGATGAGTTGACTGGTGTTTTCCAATGTGACAGAGGGAGAAAGGCAAGGAGAAAGTTTTCTGTGAAGCTGCGAATAAAAATGTAGATCTTGATGTTAACTTCATTTATACCTGGAAGATTCGAGGTTTATTACTGTAAAATTTTCTTAGAAAGAAGATGGTGGAAAATAGAATTGAATTTTTTAAATTAAATGTTAGCTTATTCATCTTTGTAACTAGATATGAATAAAAAAATCGAATTTTTCTCTACTGGAGAGAATTTTCCATCGCATGCTGTGAATGCATATATGCATCTGCTCAAAAAGATTAATTTGTCAAGTATGAATGTGGAATCATCGTAGTATGAATACTGTTTTATATTTTAAATCGATTTAATCTTGTTTTCTTTTAGTAACGATTAGAAGGAAATCAAGTTTTATAGATGACTTTTATACTTCGAATTTTTACCATTTTGATTGGCAGTGAGATTGTGAAAAAGTAACAAACAACATCAGTTTGGATTCGAAGAATTTTGCTTTCTATATAAAAACCTGTTGGATTGTTTTGGAAGGCTGTTTTGACTTCATATATAAGGCACTTTTTTTAGCAGGCTTGTATTTTTAAGTCTTGCATCTGAAAATTCAAAAGATTTCTCTTAAGACATTTGCATAGAATGAAAAGCAAAGAAATATAATTTGAAAAAATTTTAATAAAAGAGGGAAATGTTTATCCGTAAAAATATATACATATATATAGTGAGATTCAAAATCTGTGCAAATCTGTAGTTCTTAACTAGTGAGAATGTAATTGAGTTTTTAACTGTAATTAGAGACCTCTTTTAAATTCGAAATTTGGATTGAGGCAAATATAAAACTTTATTGAAGTTGCTATTTATTTTGGCAATTTAAATGACTTGGATACTTGACTACAAATAAAGTGGAGATCAAAACATGCTTTTTCTTCCACTAACTGGAAAAAGTGTTATTTCTTATTCCACTATCATCTTATAGCTTTATTTGGTTTCAGCTCAATCGCTGTTTCTAAGTAAATTGCAATTAAACTGATAGTTCTAGGATTGATTATTTTGCAATACTTTAGACTTCACACTTACTTTTAAACTCGTATTCTAACGTATACTTTAAGTACTGAAGTTAAAGCTCTTTGGATTTCTTACTTACTTTTATCCCACTATTTAGCCTCCTAACTGAATTGAGTTAGCGAGATCGACGCATTATAAGCAGAGAATGAATACTTGTCCATTTCCCACATATTTGGACGAACATTTATTCATGTACTTTAATCAAGTTTAAAAATAAGCAACTGACTTAATTTCTCCAGTGGAAGTTTCCTGTTACGTTAGAAGAATTTTGAGCAGGACTCCAAAATAATTGTATTTTTTGCACACGAAAAACATGGGTATTTCTTTATGTCCAGTTTTAAAGGATGGGCAATGGCTTCGATATAAACACCTTGTGTTTGGCAAAGAATGGTCAGGCTTGACCTTTTCGCCATAAGTCAATCAATAAAGCAATGGATCGATCAGTCTTTATTTCTAAAGAAGATATATTAAGCTATCCAGACTGCTGTAACAAACATCAGAGCCCTACTGGAACGTTTCCTAAAATACCAAAAATGAGTATGAAAAAAGGAGCTTTCTTTACAGTCATTGTTCAGTGGAATAAAATTAATTAAAAGTGAAATTACAAGTCTCAATCTTAATAATATGCTGAAGTAGATTTATCCAGTTAAGCTGCCATATTATTTTCTGTTAAATGTAACAAAGAAAAGGGCTCACTGAAGATGAACTGAAATTTTACAATATTCATAATAGCCAGTTAAGCACTATCTACAATAGACGATTAACGTATGTTAACTTCTGGCACGGTTATGGGAATTCAATTGGAATTGCTGTAAATAGATAAGAAAGTATTGAAACGGAGGCCATTTTTTAATACTGACATGACATATTATTTACCCAAGTGACCGCCTTCATATTTTCAGACCCACCTTTGAAGCAACTAGGTATTCTAGGAGAATTAAAAAGCATTTTCTTTCGATGGAATCGAAGTAAGCTAGGTAAGTTAAAGCTTTTCATTTCTAAAACGAAAATTTTATTTGTGAATTGTGTCTATAATTCTATAACTATCAAGCATGATTTGAAATTGTTTGTCTTTAAACTTCATTTGTTTCATGTCAAATGGTTAATTCCTCTTTTAGTCATTTCTTTCTGAAATTTTGTATAGCTGTATTTGTGATGATACAGTATTTTAAGAGTTTTCAGAATTTAATTACCAGTTACCCGATTTTTTTAGTAAAATTTTGATTCCAGATGTGTATTATCTAGAAATGAATTTAAGAAAATAATTTCAAGAATTCATATCAATAATCATGAAATATATGAAAGATTACAGTTGGGTATTAATAAGTTGGTTATTAAACTTAATTATTTAAAATCAAATATGGACGTTAAAAATGCATTATCTTAAAGTGTTAATGACTAGTTTCACATTCCTCTTTTGCGTAGCGAGAAAATGACTATATGACTAGGAAATTTTAAGCTACAATAAACCTAATAAATAATTTGCACATAAAAAGTTGAAATATTGTATTAATGTAATTAAAATTCATTTTGATTTTTTGATTTTATTTTAGGTTCATGTTTTCATTGAACATTTCTTCAAAACACTTGCAAAGTATTTTTAATTTTTTAAGTTTCTGTATCAATTTATTTTTATTTTTGTAAGATATTAATCTGTTGAACTATCCATGTTCTCCAGTGATGTGAATTTCTTGTTATCGGCTCGGGCACTGTGTGGCGTTTGTGTCGTTCTATGCAACTCCCTCCATTGTAAACCCATCTCCAATCCGCACCATCTGTCCTGAATGCATTGGATATATTTTTAAAGACAGCCTCGAAGTTTGACAAGTCAATCCATCTATATCAAGGACGTAATGAGGTACTTTTTTGGTATTATATCACACCATTATCAATTTAGAAACATCTTTCTTAAACCGATTTTATGTCTAATGGCATTTTAACAAGATTATTACGGATGTTTCTTCTTTACATATATCTGCTGAGATTTGTCAAATTGCGAGAAAAGGATATAATGCATTTTCTTTAAAAAATTTTTTTAAACTGTTAATTTCTTGATTCTCATCATATAAAGGAGATGTCCCCCCCCCTTCTCTGCTTTGGTATCTGGGTATCTGACCTTAATGAATATCGTCATGATAGCGGAGGAAAGGGATTTGAAGTCCTAAAAGTCATCAATATCCAGGGCTCAGCTCTCCTTTAGAAGGTTGATCCTTTTGTGGAAGTAAGGTAATTCAACATTTAACATTTCTTTATCCTCAATTGGATCGAGAACTTGCTTATATGGAGCTTCTTATTCCTAACTCCCTCTCTCCAGGGGTATTTTTATATTAAGATAAATTTAAACACGCTTTTAAATGTTATATATCCATTTATTTATCGCACAATATTTACATTAACGACCTTTGGTGTTGTATTTTCCCACAAAGGCTATTTTTCCTTGCAGTAACGTTATTTTTATTTTGATTAGAAATCAATTTGATACCACGTTCGACACCATATAAAGCGATTCAGCTCCATTACATCAAGGTAATTTTCTTATATCTTTTCCGGTTAATTTTGTTTGGTATCGGATAAATAATTTCGTGAATAATTCCAGATTTATTATTATGAAATTAACTTATTCATTAGTTAGATAGTTATTTGGAGCAAGAGATATATACTACTAAATTGCCGATTTAAGGGGAGTGTCACGAAATTCTTGAACTCAAGGTTCTTTACCTCCGGATATAACAGGTGAATATAGAAATGGTAGTGAGATTACTTAATAAGGGGTTGTACTGAGGTAGGTAAAGGATTTTTGTATTTCGAAATTAAGCATCTTAAATTAAAAATAATAAATGGCTTTTATAGCTTTAACGGATTCGGACTTTATAAACAAATAGCCATGTGTTTAAAAAGAATATTAATTTTTTAAATGAGATTTAGAAGTTGCAACAATTATAACAATCACAGGAAACAATGCTAGTGGTTGAAATCTTTTAAGAAAATCGCAATCGAAATTTTAGCGAATGTTTAGTAAAATAATATTTACACAGCTTTCAAAAAATTAACTGCAACTTCAGTTGAGATATCCTGGAATTCTCCGATTTCCCTTCTTTCAAAAAAATTTTCATTGATATATTCAGCTGCATTGATGATGCAATCATAATCATATTCTATTTGTATATGGAATCTTGAATTTACCAATTACAATATTTTCATACACTAATAAGCAGCTAGAAGCTTTAATTTTATGATAAGCATATAATAGATTGATCCATACATGACCAATTTTAAGTTCATTCTTCTTAATCTCGTTTCAGATCAAAGGCATTGAGGATTAGATTAAAATGGATCTTCTGATATTAAGGTCAAGAAGATGCAACTTTGAATCATCATCAAATTCATACAATTTCAAACCTCCACTAGGAAGTCGCAATCGAGAAATATCGCAGAGCTAATTACTGATAGCTTGTGAAACTGACGATTTTATAAAAGTCAACATGCGGAATTGAAATCCTTTGACAGTGACTTTGAGCTGGTAATTTATCTACAAAGTGGAAATGCGGTATACAATATAGTTAGGCTTTTGGAAAATGAGCATTTTTAAAATGTGTCCTGTGCTTGCATTGCAAGGTTCATCGATATCATATATTTAAATGTTTTGAATATCAAGTCTTGTATAAAATAGTTTCACAATCCTCTTTTGCGTAGCTAGAAAATTGACAAATGTTTGATGTTGCATGGAGTATTATTTTGTGTACTGATTTATCCTCGTCAAAGGGAGATTAGGCAACTGCCTAGGCGATGGGCTTTACAGCCCTTTACAAAAATTAGCTTTGTTATACTAAAATGGTATTAGCCTTATTAACAAATAAACGTTCCTAAAACGCAAATCATGCCAAGTGAACAAGATATTAGGATATTATTTCTTCATCAATCATATTAACATCTTTTAAATGCTTTCTACTTGTATTTGAAGTTTAACTAATATTGAATACTTTATTTTTTTTTTAGATTAAGATTTATCATATAAGTTTAAAAAACTATTTTGTGTGTTGGAAAATAATTCGCAATTGTTTGATATTGCAAGGATTGTTATATGCTAATTTCTTATTAATAGAGAGCTTCAAGCAGGTTGATTGAAAAAATATTGGCATAATTGTCAAACTAATTTCCAAAGCACAGATCCCATCAATTTTAAAATAATGGGGTATAAATTATTTGTCCAGTGTAATTTTATGTTGAGTCAACACATTTCTGTTCCATTTGCACTCAATTATTTATCTCAATATTTATAAATATCGAGCTTAAAAACATTTAGACCTCCCAGTCGTAAAAGATGGCAATCAAATATTTTTGTTACAAAATTGCTAAAATAAAACTAAAAAATAATTAAATTAAAAACACGTTGAAATGTTAAATCAAAATTGAACAGTTCATTAAGATATCTGTTAATGTGGACTAACTATTATCACAAAGTGTCTAAATCGCCATTGCTAATCATGATTATATCTTGCATTCAACTTCTGAACTTGGTACTTCAATATTTGTTAAAATTATTACCAAGTTTTGACTAAAATAGCAACTATGGTTATGACTGAAACAATGCTGTATCTGGAAACATATTTTGTTCATAGTATAATCATAGTTTCAGAAAACAAGTAAATAATAGTTGGTAATGAAATACGAGACAGATTTAAACAACTTAAAATTGGCTATTTAGCTCCGTAATTTCTTACTGCTGATTACAAGAAAATCTTCTTTCAATGAAACTGAATGTTTTAGCTTTGCAATTCCCATCAATCACATAACAGATGCAATAGCAATTTCAATTGCAGTAACTTAGTGGCACCCTCTATTGTCATTTGCTGCTAATTTTTTTGTCCTATCGCAGAAAACTCCACCAGTATCGCGGTCTGTGCTATAAATAAGTTACGAAAATGTAAATTTTTAGAGTGTGGTTTGTTCCATTTTTAAGTTAACGACCTGATATAGAATTAAAATAACTTATTGATCTTTTTAAAGCCACAAGATAAATTTTTATTTCATTTTTTTTTCTGCAGAATTTTTTATTTGTTCATTCTGTTAAAAAATTATGTAGGAAACAATTTGCTTCCATGTAATCAGAATTTAATTTGGATCATTTTCTCATACTGTTTCTCTTTTGTGTCGAAATTTTTTATACTGTTCATTTTCATGCATTTATGAACTTATTTCGTGCTTCTATAGATAGAATTCTGTAATCTTATTTTACTTCATTTTTGCTGTGCAAGGAAATTAAAATTTTATATGCTTGTGTATTTCCGATAATTATGAAAATTATCTTGATTATCAATTAATCAATTGAAAATTATTATAAATAAATCTTTAAAGTAGAAAATAATTCAACTGTACTATTTAAGACATGTTTATTAAATTTTCATTTTGAAAATGTAGAATTGATATTGTTTAACTTTTGATACTGGAAAAATTATTTTTCCAATACTTCGTTAGAAAGATAAGAATATGCAAGCAAGAATTTTGATATCCGTATTCTGAAGTATTTTCAAGGCTTGTAGTGTTCCTATTTTTAGAGTCCTAAACCTTCAGTAAGTTAATTTCTTTATTTTAAGTTCTTTATCATAAAATTAGCTTTTTACCTTGTTTGAATACTGTTTCACAAGGGAAAAGATATTCTTTCTGACAGAAAATGCAAGATAAGGTATTTTTTTCAAAAATATTTGAATGTGTTCTGGTGAAATGATTTCATTGAAATCATTCATTCAGAACATATTTGTAATACTGCCGAGTCTTTAAAATATTTTTTAGCGTGAAGGAAACTCAGAGTTTTTAGAAGTTATTAGTTATAATAAAAGGAAATAATTTAAACCTTAATCAACAGATATTTTCAATTTGCAAAATTTTAATATTGTAAAAGTATTTATTTTCAAATTTAAGTGCTTTTCATATATGAAATTCTTCATCTGATAATAGAAAAACCCTACAATCGTATTATATTGTAAGCTTATGATAACTTTAAATTTATTAAAGCAATTAACTTAACTTTATTTTTTTATAACTTTATTTATTTATTTAACTTTATTTATACAATTTAAATTTATTATGACAACTTTACTATTTATTTAAATTTATTAAATTTATTAAGCTTTTAAACAAGGATACTTAATTTTGTATTTGTAAATTTAAAGTTTTCTGTCCATTCATTGCATCCATTTGTGAATCAATTTTAAAGATAAACAAGAATCAAAGATTAGTCTAAAAAATAACTTTAATATTTTTAAACCGAAGGAATTTAACTCGAATTTTTGTCAATATTTAAACAATCGTAAAAAAAAAAGTAAATACTACATGGTAATTATTAATTCCACTCCTGCAGTTTATCCACATAGGATTCTTGATTGGCTCGGCCGGCCAGCCAATTAAGAATCTTCTAAATTTTAACGAGCATTATTTGATCATCATGCCTGATCACCATGGTGATCAATGTGCTTTGGAAGAAAATAGGACGTGTTTAGTTTAAAGCAAAATTATAATCTCGCGAATAAAGTTTTTATTATTAAAACATCGCTGATCTTTTCCAGTAAAATAGTAAATGGATGTGATGAATGGGAAACAACGCAGTCAGACAACTTAATTTTTTTCTATTTTTTCTTTAACGTTGCACAGAAATTTCTTAAATGATTAACCTCTTTCAAAATTTATTAATTTTATTGAAAATTTTCAGTTAGATTGCTGAATAATTTATTAATTTCTTAGATGTTTTCAGTTAAATTATTTTTTCAGAAGTTTGAAAAATCGTTTGCTATTTGCAATGCCATTTTACTGTGATTTCCACAAATGAATTGTTTATTTCCTTATGCTGTAGTTTAAGAATTTTTATGTGTATCAGCGTTTTCATTGAAATGAATGTTACTGCACAATCTGTTTGAGTATTGTTTAAAGAATGAATATTGTGTAAGATAACAATTGACTAACCTTACTATTTTTATAGAATTTTCGCATTAAATGCATGTCTATTTTCTTTTATTGTAATCATCTTCTAAACCATAATTCAGTTTCTGTAAATCAAACTTGCAAATAAAGATTTTCAATGTTTCTTATTCGTTCTGTTTATTATCCTATTAACTTTATAATTTCAATTATGAACGTTTGAATCATTTGATGCCATTTTGAGACATTTGAATTTGTGCGCGTTTTGAAGAAGGTACATGCGGTTCATTTCCGGAAGATTTTTCATTTCATTCGGTGATACAGAAGAGAGAAATGATTTTGATTGTTTTCAGCGCCATCTGTTAACGATGGAAGTAACTTTTATAGCATATAAAAAATAAGATATGTGAGGGCTCGAAATTTTCTTGCAAAATTTAGAAATATGGAGCTTTGTATTTTCTCATCTTCAATTTAAAATAGAAATGAAATGTTCAGCTTCAGTTTGTCCAAATCATTTTATGAGTAATATTAAACAGATTATTGGAATTCACTGTCTGCCATAATAATAAATTTGTTTTGAAATTTTTAATTGAAATAGTGTGGTTTGGATCTATAATTTGGTAAGCACGAAGATAATCCAAGCACCCAATCGGAATAATTGAATTAGCAATCCTTCGACTGGATTTTCACATTGTTCGTTGTTGAGCTATGCGAATAAACTGTAAAATCAAAAAATATTTCTAAAATAATTGAATAAAATTTCTTTTAACAAGTGTTCGCTGACACGATTGGCGTCTGTGTTTTGGACCATCCAATTAGATGACTCATTCTTTGCTAACACTTATCTAATTAATCTTCTCTATTAGTAATGTGTGAATCGCAGGTGAGTCATACGACAATTAATGTTAAATGATTTGAAATTTTTCTGTTATATATTTACTGTCCGCGAATGGAAGATTAGTATTATTTGAGTGAACTTTTGTTTGGATTTTTAAAACTTTCATTTGATTCTACTTCTTTCCAGCTTTTGGCCTTTTAGTCAAGTTTCTTTTATTCTCTAAAATTTGCAAATATTTCTCAATTCAGAATAAATATTGACTTCTTTAAAGAATGAAATTTGGAAAGAATATCGCAAATTATCGAGGATACTTGTGTTTTTTGCAATTCCTTGTTTTAAAGCAGCACTCTTATCATTGAAAATGCGAAATAATATAATGTAATTTTTAAAATGGTGCGATAAAATCTACTAATTAGTTACTCTATATGTCGCCAATGGATGCTAATTCTAAAACTCAAAACGGCAGCTAAGGTACATTGCAAGATAATGGAAGCAAATTCGAAAATTTAAAAAGAAAATTGAATTATTTGATAAATATTTAAATTTTAAACCAATTTTTAATTTCAGTATAATGACCCATTTTATTAAATTTCTGTTGCTTAATTCTGAAGTTAAACTGTAATTGCAACAAATTTTCAAATTTTATTAAAAGCATGCTTTATACCACGTTGCAATCTATTAAACACGAGAAAATAAGCCAAGACTCCATATCTTGATCATCAATAATGGGAGAAAGTATTTGAATGAAATATTAACAGCAATAATGAAAACGATTTGACTTGGATTTCAACATTGAAACGTATTGAACATATTATATAATACACGTAACGTATTTTTAAAAAATTTTATTACATTTACAATTGTTGTCTTTAAGAACATACAAATGTATGAAAATTTAAATCCCCTAGAAAATGAAGAAAGGCTCTTAAAATAGCAAAATTTCATGCATAATTCTATCCTTGCACGTCGGTTTATATTTCGAATGAGGGATGAAAAATATAAAGCGAAAACGGCCTTGGTGATAAATTTTACATCCTGCACTCCTCATTTTAAACAAAAACTGGCCGGCCAGGATAGAATTCGCATGGCCTATTATGCCTAGTTCAGTAGAGAATGGATTAAACACTAAAATTAGATATTCAAACTTAGAAATTTTTTAAAAATCTTCATTGCATTAATCCTAATTGACATGTTTCAGATGGGCGTAAACTCTGACATTTTCAGAGTCTATTGTCTAAACCCGTTAATGACCTAAAGCTACCAAATTTGGCATAAATATACTTTGAAGAGTGAGAATACGCACCTCGGATCGATTTTTTAAAAAATTTATTCAAGATAAGTTGAAAATTTCAGACTTTTCGAGAAATAACTTCCAAAATATTAAACAAAGAATTTCAGCATTTTACAATTCAAAATTACAAATATATTTTCGATTAAATCAATTATTTTTATTAACACATAATTCAATATTTTCAGAAAACAATTATCATTTAATTCAACTAAGAAATTTGGTTTTGTTTTCCATAAAAATGGCACCAACTATTTTAGAATTAAAGTTTCTTTAATACTGAATTATACATATTAAGAAATAAGGCAGAAAATAAGAAAAAAATAAGTAGAAAATTATTTTAAAAATATTTCTACGTTTTGTACATCAATAAGTGTTTTTAAAAATTGTTTTTATTATGTTTATTTAAATGAAATTTAAGATTCAAACATGCGCTTTTATCGTCTCTATAAAATATGAACAATTATAAAATTTCGAATTCCGAAGCTAACTATTAAATCGTAGCCAAGAAAAGAATAATTTCGCAATCAATATTTAGTACAGGATATTAAAAATTATCGAATCACATACGGAAATTTTATCCAATTTTCGCTCGAGATACTGTATCACGTTGCGTTTGCATCCCCCCCTTAAAGAAATGCACGCGATCGAATTCATTTTGGTTCCAAGTAAAAATCTTAATTACGCAATGTTTTTTATTGCTCCATCCTAGACATCTGAGCACTTAAATTTAAGATAGCCGATCAAAACTTCAAATAAAAAGAAACTACAACGAATGATAAAATGATGCGATTTGTTTTGATAGCTGACTTCCAATCCTTTGAAGAGGCGGTAAATCTAATGAATGATTTCGAGTGCCGCCAGAGAACTCAGATTCATCATTTGTTTTTCTTATCAGAAGCATCTGCTTCCCGAGTTTTCTTTGCCACTTTATAAACAATTCTGGCACGCACCAAACGCTAAAAGTTGAGTTGATTAAATAAATATTTTAATCTTTAATATAAACCCTTGAGTATATATGTATATATGGAATCGGTAGACTTTTGAAGCAGAAACAGTTCGCCATGTCAATAATTTCAAAAGTCATTATATTTAGATAATTATTATGGAGCTTATTTTAATGCACATTTATATATCATTATGGTTATTATATTAGTCACTAATATTTGGGTTTTTCTTAAAAAAGGAAATATAAAGGGCATGGATGGAGACATAATTTTCGCTCATAAAGTCGAAATTATTAACCCTTAAATGCGTGCATTTTTAATTTTAATAAATAAAATTTGAAATCCACCAGGAGATGGGTTATAGTTAATGGGAAAAAATCACATAATTGTTTAATATTTAAAGAGTTGATTGTTATATTTCTACATCATCAACAATCACTCCGAGTTCTACAAATCTACTGCTTGCAATAATATAGACTCCAAACATCGGATGGTGGCATACGAACCAGGGGATTTGGTGTGGATTTTTATTCTAGTTCGTAAAAAGGGGCTTTCTGAGAAGCTACTCAAGAGGTACTTCGGCCCTTATCACGTCTTGAGGCGGGTGTCCGACGTCACCTATGAAGTAGCCGATTTCGATCCTAATTCTAGAAGGCGGAAACCGAAAGAAGTTGTCCACGTTTTACGCATGAAACCATACCATGACCCAGAAGAACAAGACGACCAACATTCTTATGAAAATATAGAGGTTCCGGAAAGAGACATTTCTCAAGAGACTACACACCGTGAAGACACGACAACCTATACCGGCCCTGTGACTCGATCGAGAGCTAGAACCACACAATGAAATGTCACAATATCGAGACGCTGTTCTTCTAAGGAGGGAGCAATGCCGCATTGAAGAAAGACTGTCGAATCTCCATGGCCTAATGGTCATGGCACTGGTCTTGTGATCAAGAGACCTGGGTTCGAATCCCGCTAGAGACACTGAGATTAATGGTATATGTAAATACTTAATTCCTTGATTTTACGTTTTCCTTTATTTCATGTTCCAGAAGATACTGGACATTTCTTTAGTTTACCAGACAAGTGTTCTGGACTTTTCTTACTGTCTCCAGAAGAGTATTCTGGAACTTTCTCTGCTTATATAAAAGCAGAAGATTTGTCAGTTACTGTATTCTCAGTTCTGAGTTGAGTTAATAAATTGGTTTAGTTCTACCTCTTGTGTGTGTCATTGAGTTCTATACGACAGTTCTACGTGACAATATTTCAAACATAAATAATACTTCTCATTACATTACAAAATATGAAAATTCGTGAAAATATTTTTAGCATTTAAGCATAAAGGAACATTGCAATTGCTACACGGCCTCTGTGTAGCAAACACCCTTACATAGTGGAATTTTACACTTCAGTTTGAAAATGTAAGCCAGTGAGCAATGTCATCTTTTGTTACATCTGTAGACGGCAAAGGATGACATAACATTCTAGCTTGAATGAACTTATGCAGATTTGATTTTGCATATTGATGTATTTTTAAATCACAAAAAAGCTTTTTTTCTTTTATAAATTTATCAGTATATGCAAATATATAAATATTATTCATTATTCTTGCCTTGTTTCTATTCGAAAACAATTTTTCCTCTGTTTTTACTACATTTTATAAATAGTCATAATTTGTAACACCCGTCGAAATGAAATGGTGCTCAGATAGTGTCAACAATAAAAATTGTCGCAGATGAAAAAATAAACTGTCGAAGATTCTATTTGCATTCGGAAACGATAAAATAGTTTTGGTATAATTTAAAAAAAAGCCACTATGCAAAGATTGCTACATAAATATGAAGTTTTAAACATTCGATGCAGATTTACTTCAAAATACAAAATTCATTTAATTATTGACAATCATTTTAGTCATATATCCATCCATTTCAGTAACGTTAATTTTACAAACAAAGTAGAAAAAAACTTGCTTTGATATTGCTTATTCAACCTTGTTTTGATGCTTTGTAAAATCAAATTTGAGATTGAAACTCGTCTCTAATTGCTTCCTTTCTGCCATTTATAGATAGTAGACTTACAATAGATTTGAATTATTATAAGGGCATAATTCATTTTGAATTTTTAAAACCAGATCATGCCATAACTGCAGATCTCAACCGTCAACAATCAGATTTATTTGATTTAGGAATCTTCTGTGTATTTGTTAACAAAAACGAATGTCATTTTGCTACTTGAAAATGCATGGTAGATGTTTTCGTCCAACGAATTCTAGCAGGTTTGCCAAATATGCTATTTTCCTTTCTCGCTACGGCATATTTCTACCATTTGTGAAAATGGACACTGGTTGTCCTAACACTAGATATAATTGGTGAGAGATTACTGAAGATGGAAATGTGGAGTAGGGAATTCTGGGATTGTTCCAGAAATTCTAGAAATTGTTTGCTGGACACTGAATCTTTCCGCTTCTGAGAAAAGCTCCGACCATATTTATGTCCAGAGAGCGATCAGTTGTGAGATATTCTATATTTAAATCCGAAATATAATGAATCCATATTTGGGATATATAGTTAATAATCTTGTATATAGAAACTAAATATCTATATTAGAATATTGTGGCTGAGTGTTCTTTACCACAATACCTAGAGTGTGCCACGATTATTACAAAAACATTCTGAATAAAATCAAAGGATTGCGATGCTTTTTTGGCTAACATCTCATCCTCTGGTTATTATTTATTTCTTTGGATATATATTTGTGCACAATATATAATCATAAATCAGTAATAAAGATGAGAATGAAAGATAAATTTGTATGGGAAACAACGCGATTAATTGCACTTCAGAGAATGAAATTAATGTAGACCGCAAAAAAAAAACTAGAACATTTTCTGCAAAGAGTATCAATCAATTAAGTGAGAAGCTACTCCCCCCCCCCCTCCGCCTGTAAATGCTACAGAAGTCCAATGTGGAAAGATGGAATTTTGAGACTGTTACGGTGTATTGGTATTTCGATCATAACAGATAAAAAGATACGTCCTTTGCACTTTTTTTTCTTTGTGATATACGTCCTTTGCACTTTTTTTTAATTTTATTTTCTTCAACTTTTTTTTCTCTATTATTTTTCATATTTAATCTACCTTGGTCTGTTATGCACTTTTCCTTTAGAATGCATATTTTGTACCTCAGTTTTACATCTCTTTTTTTCCGACATCTTTCCATATCGGTCTTCTGTAGCATTTAAGTTCAAGACATTATATTTTCACTTAAATTTTTCAACGCAGTTTGCAGAAAGTATTATCATTACTTTTGCGATATACATTAATTCAGGGAACATTAATTAAGTGAATCAGGGGATGAACATTAATTTCTTCCCCTGAGATCCAATTAATGCATCGATTGTTTTGTTTCATATTATATTGTTACTTTTGTTATTGATTAAAGATTTATTACCATACAGTTCCTTTAATTGCAGCAACGTTTTGCATATATTTTTATATCTTTCTTCTTCATTCTTCGTACGTTTGTAGGAATTTTTCTTCTTTGCTCCGGTTTTTATTTCCAGATTTCACTTATTTTATTCTTTTGCTACAGTTTTACTAGTATTTTCTCTTGATATATTTATAATAATATGTGAGTGTGTATGTTCAATCATTTCTAATTAATTTATACTCTAAAAGTAATTTGCTAAATAATACTCGAACTTCGATTTCAATGCAACTTTAACTTCTGAATGCGAGAGCTATTATCTTTCCCCGAGGAACAAAATAATTCCTTTTCTGAAATTATGTAGATTAAAAATACTTTTTAATCGTCCCGCTTCCCTGATCTTTTCTTTCCGATTCAGTGCTCACTATGGCTTAGGCAAGAAAACTTTGACAAAAAAAGGGGGGGGGGGGGGGGGCTACTTCCTTGAAATTACGAAGAATGAAAATCGTTAAAGAACACAAGTGTGTTTCCAAGTTATGTTTTACACACACTTAATATTTAAAGTGCGAATGAAATAAAAATTGGAATTTCAAATTTGTACTCATTTTTATAGAAAATCATCTTTGCTGTACAGGCGGGGAATTGAAAGTATTTGTTCAATATTTATTGATAGATAATTGATGAAGTTAGAAATTAATTACATTAATTATCCAAAATAAAAATATATTACAAAGTTATTTGTTTTTTATGCAAATAAAAGCACACAATTATTTTTTGATGAATCTAATTTTTAAACTGATATAGATTGTCACATAAAAATGAATAATTTACAAAGCAGAAAGGAAAAAAAAAATAACGTAACTGTCTGTAATAAGAACTTACTCACAAAGCAAGAGGATCAGCGATATGAGATTTGCACACTTATTCTAGGATCTAATTCTTGATCAAATAGACAATTTTCAGCTAAAACATTTAACTAAATATCTTAAATCAGTAACTCATGTTTACTCAATTTTTTGCTAATAGTATCTGAAATAATTATCACAAAAAATCATCATTTAATGAAAATTTGAAGTGTATGAAATAATTATCACAAAAAAATCATCATTTAATGAAAATTTGAATTATGATTAAATAACAAAAATTAAGCCAAATTTCAGTATTTTTATTTACTAAATTCTAGAAATAATTATTAAATAAAAAGGACCAGCCAATGAAAAAAAATGAAATCTAATTGAATAACAAAAATTAAACCAAGCTAATTTTGCACAATTTTTACCACTGATTTCTGAAATATTTGTAGGACTCAGGAATCACTACTATTTAGAATCACGCACATTTAATTACATTTAGGACGAACAATTACATTAACATAAAAGAAATGAACATTAAATAGATTTCGTCGAATACGTCGCAGGATTAATTCACATGTGCCATCTCGTCTTTCGTCCAGAGACCCGTCTCGTCTCACGCGTCTTGACTTTCGTTCAGACTCATCTCGTCTCGTCTGCACTCCGTCTAACAAGCCTCAACGCCTGTTGGCCAGCAGATGGCGCTCGTCATCAGGCGTTCGTCACTACATAAATTGTCAGCTTCTGAAACCATTATTGACCAGAAATGATCATCTTATGAAATAAATGAAATGTTATTAAGTAATAAATATTAAACAAATTTCGGCATTCTTTTTCAGTTTTTTTTGTCAATAAACTCAAAAATTATTATTTATAAAAGTGATTATTAAAAAATTAATCTAATTGAATAACAAAAATTAAGCCTAACTTCGGCATTCCTTCACAATTTTTTTAATCACTAAAGTTTGAAATTTATTTTCAAATGACATAAGTTTAACTACTATATAATATTTCATTAAGTTTTTAGAAATTTTTAAATGATGCTGATGAATGTGTAAGGTCATTCAAAGTCAGCGCTTTCTTTAGGAGAGAGAGAGGGGAGAAAAATAATGAGACAACGGCAATAAATTCATAGTATATTATTACCGTTGCTCCTTTACCGCAATAATAATTCTAATAAACGTTTCTCCGTTCAGACACGAAAACACCAAAAAGAAGAAAATGGCATTTGAGCCATGGGAATAAAAAATAAAAAAATAAAAATGCAGTGAAAAATTGTTTTGTTATGCCTAAAGTGTTGTATTACAAATGCATAGAGTTGACAATATTTGCCACTTAATTAACTCTAACCTCTACTAATAATAAAGAAGATTAGGCCCGTGTCTGTCGGTGTGCTGATGTTTGACTTAGACTATTAAATTTGGTACAGATATACTTGGAGAATGCAAATGCTCATCTCGGAGTAATTTTTTTAAAAATTAGTAATTAAAATTTAAGCTCTATTTTGATGTTTCTCCTCAATAACTTCCGGAAATATCATTACGTAAAAATGACTTTTAAACCATTTTAAGTATGATTTTAATCCAAGTACCTAGTAAATTTTTCATAAATTCTGTTACTACTTTAAAAAAAATATATTTTTGCATAGTTTTCATCAATATATTGTCTTTCTTGAAATAAAAGTCAAACCGTTTTAATTATTTCATCCTGTATTTTAATCGCATGATTTTCTTCAATCGTTTAAAGTTAAAGAAGAAATATCCACCTTATTATTCTGCGGAAAATGCAAATTACAATAAAAAAAAAGAGAGAATATGCATTTAAAAGATAATTGCCAAGAAAATCATATTTTTAATGATATTATAATGTCATGGGACTTGATTCCTTTGGGAAGAGTTATTTCCACATTAAACCAAAAGAATATAAGGCTTTTAAAATAACACGGCTTTAACATTTATAATGATTTGAAGCTTCAAATTACTTCGTTCGAGAAACTGTGGACAACAAGCTATGTATAAAAATTTTTAACGAATTTCAACACAAATGACTTTCAAGCCGAATCAGTTAGTCATCAAAGGCGACATTATCTCAAATAAACCAGCGGGGGTGGTCCCCCATAAACTTTCTCGCATACTCCTTAATATACTCTTCATACCAGAGAACACCTTACATGACATTCGATTGCAATAGTTACGAAATATTAATTTTTGGCTTGAATTTAGCATTTTTTCTGAATCTATTTTGGATGCTTGGCGAGATTTTTGGCGATTAATCCATGTCATGCCGTTAATAGTGTCCTAAAATTGAATTTCTGTTTTAGATATGTTTTTCTCAACCGATTGGAACAAAAATTTGACACAGATGCTTCTTAGTAGTAATAAAATCCCATATCAAATATGATACATTTAAGTCATTGGGTTTTTAAATTATTGCTTTTATATGTTTCTAAAAAAACAGAAAGGTAGACAATCGACCAGTAGTTGATTTGACTTTCAAATTAGATAGATGTCTACACTACTGATGTTAAATCTGTACTGAATTGTATCTATATAGCTCTCTTCGCTTTGTAGTTATCGTGTAAGCTTATATTCGAGGAGCCGGACAGACGGACCTCCTCTAAGCAGATTTTGTATAAAATTTGATAGAAATCAGCAAATTTGGTTTTAAGCCTGTATACCAAATTAAATACGGCTAGTTCAAATTGTTTTTGTGTTATCTTTGTCACAGGCAGACAGACAGACATTTTCTAAAAATGTGTTTTTCGAACTCAGGGTGATCTAAAACATGGAAATTTGTCAAAATCACAAGTTAGAATTTTTTGACGATTACTATACTTTTTCTATACTACGTATGTAAGAAAGCAAATATGGTACAAAGTTTGTTATACAGAAGTTTGACCACGAAGTTGATTCGTTAACTGTATAGCATGATTGTTATCGAGACTGTAAATTAGCAGTCCGTATGTGAAAACAAATCCACAAGCTGACAACAGAAGAGTTCTTTTAATCTCTATCCCACCACCAGCAGACAAACAGATGACGTCTTTTTTCTGATTTTGTCTAAAACACAGAATTCTTTTCTTCTGTTCAAAAGATCCAAGTTTTATTTATCAATAAATAAGCTGGCAGTGCCCTTTATTTTTGAAATACTTTCTGGAATCTTGCGACCATGGATCGTCAAAATGCCTACAAAAGCGACTGCTGAAAGACTACTAAGAACTAGTTCTATGAATGTATAAGACATAATTGTTTTTTGCAAGCATATAGACAAAACAATATACAAATTCAAGAATCTATTCAACAAAATAATAAATATTGAGGTTGATAAAGTGTCTTTTAAAAGGTTAATATTTTCTTCCAAGGTGTTATATTTTCCCCTTATTTCAACGCACTTTGTTGTTATCATGTATGGATTCATATCCTTCAAATCATTGTTAAAATTGCATAGCAAACTAACATAGTGATGTGTTGGTAGTATTATAGAGAAACAAACCAGATAATGAATTTGGAAATACAGCATGAAATAGATGAAAACTATAAATCAGCTGTTAACTTTTTTGAATATTGCATTTTCAAGGTCATATCCGAATGTAAAAAATAGAAACGTGTTACTTCCGTATGATAAATAGGTATATATAGAAGCAAAGAATAGCGGTAAAATGAAGCACACTGATAATAGAGTTATATTCACGAATTGTAAATAAGTTTTCTTCAAACTGCATCTAGAAAAAATTGAAGAAGAATTCAATGGAACGATAAGATTTCTAACATATTTCTTCTAGTAGTCCAAAGAATGTAATAAAGCAATAGAAAAGAGATTTATGAGATTGTAACATATGTCTAGTTTAACTTACTTTAGCCGGTAAGTTAAATTCAAACCCAGGTAAACGGAAAAAAACGTGCAGCAAAACAATGTAACAATTAAAACAAATGTTCAACGAATTAAAGTTATATTTTTCAAAATAACCTAGGTAATAAATAATCAGGAAAATAGAATTAATTCTCTCTTTGTTAGATTTCTTCATTATTAATTCACAAACATATATCACTTTTTCCATCTAAAATCATGTATCAAATAAAAGATGCATTGACTGATTTTGTAGAAAGAATTATTTTGCCGATATTTAAGCTCAACTGACACAAAATGACTCATGAAATATATTTAGGTCCATCCCCATCTAATATGCATTATCGTAAAATGTCTGGAATAGAATAAAATTCTGAAAGAAAAATTTTGTAATCACGTACCGTCTATGCTTTTTAATAAGATTATAATAGTTTTAAACTGAAGAACGGTAATTCATCATAGCATTTTCATTTTCTTTTACACATATTTTAATGCTAAAGATATTATCTTTTAACTAGTTGTAATACAAATGATAAAATATTTATTTTATATAATTATATAAATATTTATTTATCGTAAAATGATATGGCTTTTGCGCCATAAAACACCACAAAACCAAAACCAAACGACTTAAAATGGAAGTTTATTGACTAAAAATCTATGCAGTAACTATTATAACAATATTAATCAAATAATTTAATTTTTGAATATTTATCTGTTTGTTAGGTTAAGATTCTGATTTTAATCAACCAGAGTTCTATTATAAAAATGTTTCGAACGCAAAATGTTTAAAAAAAATTTATAAAAATAGAATCTCCAATGTTCTCTAAGTTAATCTTTCTAAAAGCATTGATATTATTGGGGGTTTGAAACTATAAAGTAAGATATTAAAAAAGAATTAATATTTAAAGAATATTTTTATATTGTAGCAATATCTAATTTGTTGGTCACGCCGTCAGTAAGCAATAAAACTATATCATTATTTTCGATTTTTTCCTTGACAGAAAACAAGAAGGCGACAAGAGAAATGCACTAGAGAAAAAAAAATGTAAAGAAAATTCGGATTTCAAACTCTAAACATTGCACAGTGATAATACTTTCGGTTTGATTCAACTGCTTTCATTTTATTTTTAAAATGTAAAGATGTAATATCATACAAAAAGCAATTTCATATGCAGCTGCTTTCGATAACAAAAAAAGCGCGGGAAATGGTCTTGAGCCATCTGCCTACATGGAAGAAGGGATATTTTTAAAATAAACTTCCTATCTACTTTAATTTTTCATATTTATTAGAGCATTCTCGAATATTGATAGAAAATCGATATTTTCTTTACAATTTCGGACCTCTGGTTTTTAAGGTAAAATTCTTTTTCTGAGGTATAAAAATAATCCCATCTGCAAATATTATGAGATCTCGGGTTTTTGAATACAACAGGTCATTTTTAAAATCAATTTAGCTTTTTACTTTCTTGTATACTCAGTACAAAGAAAATACAGTAATCGTCAAAAAATTCGAACTCGGGATTTCGATGAATCTCCACGTTTTCAGCGTTCACTGAGTTCGAAACACAAGCTTTTGGGAAATGTTCACCTGTCTGTCTATCTGTGACAAAGGTGCGCGGTATAACTTACTCCAAAAATTATTTACCTATAAGATACCTTGTTTACTTTATAGATGCTTCAAAATTATACATGGAGTACTTGGAGAAAAATTAGAGAAATGATAACATTTGGAATCCATGACATCCCTCGAAGACAAAACAAAATTCAATAATCTAATCTTTCAAAAAATCCTGTTTTCACAATATCTTAAGAACAAGAATTCGCCGAATTTGCTCTAAAGTTAGCATTCTGAAGAACAGAAGTGATCTACCCCAAACTTTGACAAATACTCTCTAATAAATTTGTCATACCAGAGAATGCTTTGCATAACATTAACTACAATAATTACGAAATTTTAACCTTTGGAAAGAATTTTGCATTTTTACTGAATTTATCGTGTCATCCTTGGCGAGTTATTTGGCGATTCATCCCTGGCATGCGGTTAATAATATCCAAAAATAGAATTTATGCTTTAGACACGGTTTTCTCAATCGATTGAAACAAAAATTTGACTCAAAACTGCACTTGCAGTCACAAAATCCCATACCAAATTTGATATATTTAAATCATTGCGTTTTTGAACCATCACATTTATATGTTTCTGAAAGGGCAGACAGACAGACAGTAAACCAGTTGGTTTTCGCACAAAATTTGATAGGTGTCTACACTATAGACGTTAAATCTTTGTACCGAATCTTATCCATCTAGCTCTCTTCGTTTTTTAATTATCATGTTAACTTATATTCTAATAGCTACACAAACTTTCTCAAAACAGATTTTACTCAAAATTTGATAGAAATCTGCAAGTTTGGTTTAAAGATTGCATACTAAATTTCATTAGTCTAGCTCGAAGCATTTTTATCCTTGTCACATAAAGACAGACATTTTTCAAAAATGTGTTTTTCGAACTCAGTAAGGGCTAAAACGAAGAGATTCGTCAAAATCACGAGTTCAGATTTTTTTGACAGGTTCGATACTTTCTCTAGACTACATATTCGAGAAAGTAAAAAGAAAAAAGAAGAACGACAAACATAAACCATATAGATATTTTTCAACTAACATAAAGTTAAAAATTGTTTAAAATATTTACAAGGAATTATTAAAAAGTACATATTGATCGAAAAATGAATCTACTATGTAAACAATGGCGAAAAATATGCTACAATATTTGGTTAAAGAGCCTTGGGATAAAGATGCGCCTTAGTATGTTGGGAAATGTATAAATAAGTCCAATCTGAGTTGCTTTTTTAATGCAGCGGGAATCTAAGCTTTGAAAATTATAAAGATGGCAATGAGTTTAGTTTCTCAGTTTACTTTGATAGCATTATAAAGATTCTTGCGAGAGTGAAAGATGTGTGAATTTAAAAATTGTTATCTTAAATTTATTTAATATCTGTTATTTTAATAATTTGATCTTTATTTTATTAAATTTTGCGAATTGTAGAATCAAACTGGATCAAAGTTTACATTTATGTATTTATCATAAGAAACAGTACTTTTAATCAAATGTTCTTATTTTTTAAATGAGTATTAAAAATTAATCAATTTTGTATATAGGGCCATGGTGGTCTGTTGGTAAGATCTCGGCTTGTGAGCCGTAGGGTTTCAGATTCGCGACCCGATTCCACAGAAGAACCGTCATGTAAGGGGGTCTGTTGCACGTTAAATCCGTCAGGGTCAAACGTCCTTCCGCTAGCGTGGTGTGGTGTGGAGAGGGGGGATGCCAGCTCAAGTGTCGTCCTCGTCATCTGACCGCGATTCAAAATTATGATGTCCTTCCCAAAATAGTCCTAGTGTTGCTTTACAACGGGACGCTAATATAACTAAACTAAACAATTTTGTATAATCTAGCAGGATAAAAAAGAATAGCTTTCACTTCATATTTAAAGGGTGCGATTACTGAAAAATTAAAATTGATGAGTATAAAAACGTTGCTAAATTTAGTAACAAAAAACTCCCTTAGATGCGCATAATTACCTCACCTTACTTTTAAGGGAATAGCAAGGATAGTTTCAACGTAAATACTGGTATTGTCGCAAAGCCCATGAGTGTGAATCCAGTGAATTATATATATATTTTTAAAGACGAAAATAAAAAAAAAATTGAAAATTATATTAAAGAATATATTTAAAAATTTATTAAAATTATAAAAATAAAACTGTATAAAAATAAAATAACTGTGACTAAAATTAATTTTTTTTTAAATTTTAAAATAGTATAAAATTGATTTTTATGCAGTAATATGCTTGAAATTAATGATTCAAAACGTTAAAATTTCTTCTAATTTTTAACTATTTAAAATTTAAGAAATATTTTTATAATAAGTCTCTATTACCCAGAAGAAATTGTATATCAAATTTAATTCTTCAAGTTCAAATAGTATGCTCCTAAAGCACTTTAAAATATTTTTGCATCGTGAAATTTATAATTTTCTTCTTATAAACATTATTATACTAATATTTTTATTTATTTAAAGAAACGCAATTCGAAATTATATCAAACATGGTATCAAATAATCATAACCCGTTTTTTCTATCATGCATTTTTTTTTTTTGCTATTAAATTTGTCGATAACTTAATTACAGATACGTGATGCTATATCACGGCGCCATTCAAATTAGTTAGTTGACAAGCAAATGCGACCAGTTCATTGGCGCCAAGTGAAGAAATTAAGAAGTCCGGGAATTCGCTTCCGGAAAAAACTGAATGACGCGATGTAATTGGAGGTTTCAAAAAACAAATAAGGTTATCCGAAATTAAATAATATAAAGTCAATGCTTTTAATGAAACGTGTTAACAATTTTATTTAATTTGCTAACTTTGTTCTAAAATTGAATATAAAGTTTCAGTAATTTTTTTTCATTATGATGATTGATTAAAAAACATATTAATAAAAATATCGTTTCTGAAATAATCATTGGCTAATAGCAATTTCATTCTTGAAAATAAAAATAAAATTATATATATATTTTAAAGATGAAGTGTTGCAATTTTCACTTATTTCCTGATGTGTTAGAGTTTTGAACTCTCATACATTTGTGCTTTCTCGACGACAAAACATTGTTTTAAAATTTTCAGGACATTTTTATCAGTAATTCATATACTACAATTTTATATTATTTTATTTTCATGCGATAAAAAATATTAATAATAATAAATTATAAATTAAATACCAAAACTTAACCAAAACATTTAAAAAGTGTTTACTTTTTACTAACAAAAAAATGCTTTTATTAAATTTTTTGCTGCTTTTTTTAATTTTAATGAAAATAATATGCTTATATATTATCTTGCATTTTTCTTTTTGCTGTCTCCTTTCTTACTTTTTTCGTAAACGGCATACACAAATAGAAATAACTCTAACCCTCAAAATTGGTAACTGGACTCTTCTTGCAGCTTTTTTTACCCCCTTATTATTTTCTCATGTTACAGTATACAAATAGAAAAATTCTAATTATGGAATATAATAAATTATCTCTTTTTAAGTCTCATTTGCTTATTGCATTTGCATTAATGCATAGTTTAAAATTATTATCTCATATTTTACTATCCGCCTTTAACAACCAGTTGCTCGAAGAAAACTGGCTGAGTTTAATTTCATTTAAATCTTTTGCGCATAACTTCGTGTTCGTGATTTCATCAACGAAGTGCTTTTAATCAGCCAATTTAAATAAATTTATCATTATCTATTTATCAGCAAATCCTTAAATATTAGTCAAAAAGAACAAACATTTAAAACTTAAAGATGAACGCAATTTTTTGTATTCTAGAAATATATATATTTTTAAATTTAGTCATCCTCAGAAGTACTATTCATTTATGGTTTGTCTTTTTCATTATATGATTTTAAAAAATCTTTGAAGAAATTCAAAAATACATGTAAAAAATAATTTTATTTCTAATTTTACTTTCTTGTATATAAAATGGGTAATTGTAATCGTAAAATAAATCGTTTAAATTTATTTGCAACAACGATAAGTACTGCTGAAACGTGTAAAAATATTAAAAAAGTGTCAATACTTAGAAAAAAAAACATTGTAATAAAAAGTTAAAATGGAATCTACTATCGCAAATTTCAAGTTATCATATGAGAAAATTATTATCATGTAAGTCATTATTTGTCTTAATTCATTTAAGTCATTAACCAGTTTAAACCGATTTGAAACAATCACAAGACTTCACTATCTCCCCCCCTCTCTCTCTCTCTTTAT
>JAPMOR010099308.1:0-37785 GCA_026543865.1 Argiope aurantia
CGTGCACATACGGAAAATCCTGACCATCTAAAATTTCGCTTTAAAATGAGAGGCAGAACAGAAGACACCTCCCACCTCATCCTCGAAGCTCCTAGTGAGGCATTTCATCGTCTAAAAAACTTGAGAAGGATTGCTATTAATTGGGAAATGTTTCATCTGAGGGAATTTCATCATGTCAAGCGGTGCTCAACCTGCCAGGCTTTCACCCATACAGCCAACTCGGGCCAATGCAAAAATGATATTCCATTTTGCGGTCGCTGCAGCGGACGACACCCCACCTGGAAGTGCATGTCTAATGAGCACTTCTGTATAAACTGCTCAGAGTCGAACAGACTCAATGGAACTAACCTGCACATCTACCATATGGCCATAGATCCACGATGCCCCTGCTACCAAAAAGCGCTAGCAGCATTTAAACGGACCAGAGATTATTAATGACAACTAATATCACTCTGAATTCGTCCTTCTCTAGCAATAAAAATTTAAATATTCTCCAAATTAACCTCGGCAGAACTAAAGCAGCAACTACCCACCTCCACCCTGCTGTGGTAAAATTGAAAGCGGACATTCTCTTGGTACAAGAGCCATATGTGTACAACAACAAAATACAAGGTTTGCCGATGTCTTGGAATATCTTCACATCCACATCAAATAAAGCTGCAATTTTTATTCCCCAAACCATCTATAAAGCAATTACAGTAGCTAAATTGGAAAATACCATAGCAGTCAAACTCCACACTGACAACAAAACTATAACACTCATTTCGGCTTATTCATCTCCAATAGCGGATATCAATGAAACTTTACAAGAGATCCAGGATATTATGAGAATGCTACCAAATGAAAACTTCCTTGTAGGAGCCGATCTGAATGGTCACAATCCTCTTTGGGGATATCATCGCACCAACACCAGGGGTGTTGCAATAATGGATTTCCTATTAGCAAATAACCTTTTTATCAACAATTCGTCAGATGCCCCACCTACCTTCACAAGAAATACAGATGTGGGTTGGCCCGATTTGACATTCTGTTCACAGGAAATGATCACAAAGGTAGCCTCTTGGGAAGTTCTCGAAGAACCATCGTTTAGTGATCACCAATTTATTCAGATAACAGTAAGAACAATAATTACTAGCCACATCTTCAATAGGTTTAAAACCCTCCATGGAAACCATAACAAATTCCAGAAACAACTTCAGTATCATGTCGAAGAACTAATTAACATAATCAAGAACTGCAATACCCAACAAGAATTAAATGAATTTACCTCCCTTCTTCAAGCAACAATAATTCAAGCCTGCAATAAAACATATAAAATAAAGAAACAGCCATTGACTGAAAACCCAACTTGGTGGACAGATAAATTAGAAATAGAAAAGAAAAGAATTAAGGCTTTGAGGCGAAGGGCCCAAAGATCAAGTTCGGAGGAAAGATCAGAAAAATATTTGCAGTGGAAGACAGAAGCCAAAAAATATATGAAGAAAGTCAAGAGAGCCAAAAGCGTTGGTTGGAAAGATCTTTGCACTGAAGCTGCAAATCCATATGGGAAACATTTTAAAGCTGCCTTTAGGAAAACAATTCATCCATCTCAACTAACAGTCTTGCACAATATCAATCCAGAAGGAGGACACCAGAAAATAGCTCAGGATATATTAGAACAAATTTTTCCATTCCCAAATTCAACTCCATCTTTAACACATGAAATCACCACCACTCCTAATGATTGCCCTTTCACTGAAAAAGAAATAGCACAGGTCATTGATAATCTCCCTCACGGAAAAGCACCAGGATATGACGGAATTGATAATCTCATTCTAAAAGCAATAAACAAAAATTTCCCGACCCTCTTCAAAGAATATTTTAATAAATGTCTTTCACTAGAAAAATTTCCGGATCCATTTAAAATAAGCAATATCATCCTATTTCAAAAAACTGAAAGAGACCCTAAACTAGCCACGTCGTACAGACCAATAGCTCTCTTGCCCACTATAGGAAAAGTTCTAGAAAAATTACTCACACAGCGTCTTATTTATTTTCTAGAAACAAATAAACTCATCAACAATAACCAGTTTGGATTCCGTGAAGGAAAATCTATAGATGCTGCTCTTAAAAAGCTTGTAGAAAAAATTTATGATGGAAAAAGGGAAAAAGACAATATTCTGGTCCTTTCAGTGGACATCAAAGGGGCATTTGATAATATCCAACACCATTCAATAGTTAAATATCTAGATAAACTCCAATGTCCCCAAAATTTAAGAAACATCTTTGAAAACTTGCTACATGCCAGAAAAATAATCCTCAACACACAAGAAGGCTGGGCCATAAGAGAACAGAAGCAAGGCTGCCCCCAAGGATCGTGTAGTGGTCCAGCTCTGTGGAACTTGGTGGCGAACGATCTGCTTAGTAAAACCTGGCCTGCCCATACAACTATCCAAGCATTCGCCGATGATTTTGTTTTGGTAATTAAAGCCAAAACAAAAGAAAATCTAAGACAAAATACCCAAGAATCAATAGCACAATTCGTATCCTGGGCTGACATAAACAATCTAGAAGTGTCCACGGAGAAATCAAACTTTATTCTGTTTAGTAAATGGGTAGCAGGACCCAGAATCTATTGGCAGGGAGAAAGAATAAAGCAGACACACGCCATTAAATACCTAGGTGTCCATATTGATGATAAATTGAATTGGAATACCCATCTCAAGCATTTAGCATTGAAAGCGCAACAACAACAATTCAATTTTCTCAAAATAGCTGGCAAATCCTGGGGAATAACACTTCGACACAGAAAATTTTTGTATAAGACAGTTATTGAAAGGATGCTTGCACACGGAGCAGGAGTTTGGTGCCTCCACCCAACGGTTAGATTAGCAAGAAAGCTCTCTTCCATCCAAAGAGGCTTCCTGTTAGCAATTACAGGAGCATACAAGACCACGCCTACTGCAGCACTTCAGGTTATCATCGGCTTGCCACCACTTCATCTGCAGCTTCAGATGATGGCAAGAATAACTGAACTGTACAGACTTCGTGGAATCCTACATGATATGCCACATATCACCCCGTACGAGTATGAACACAGAGCTACGGGCTGGACGTCACATCCTTCCAAACATCTCCAACCACATCAAATTTCTTTGGAAGACGGAGGGTCTCAGAATTTAGTACTCGGGATCTATACCGATGGATCAAAATCCTCAGCAGGAGTTGGGGCTGCATTTTGTGTCGTGCAGGATGCAGTGACTATACACCAATGGTCAACCAGCCTATTGAAAGAAAATACGGTCTTCCAAGCGGAATTACTAGCACTCAATAGAGCAGTCAAATACGCAACCTCTCTTCCTACATCAGATCCAGTTACTATTTACGTCGACAATAAAGCAAGTATACAAGCCTCAAGTTCTCCAAAATCTAATAGCCAATTAGCAAGAGATACATTTTCACTTCTTCTTGCAAATCCTCACATTAAAATATCATGGATCAAGGCACATGTAGGCTATGAAGGGAATGAAGCGGCGGACAAACTAGCCAAAACAGCGGCTATTGCTAATCAAGATCAGAATATAATGAAGCTCCCAAGATGTCATCTGAAGAAAATCCTCCAAACCGATATGATGACAAAATGGCAAAAGGAATGGGAAGAAGGCGAAACAGGCCGCTCCACATTCAAAATAATATCGAAAGTTTCTCTCTACGCGGCCAACTGGAACAGAGCGGATGTCCTTTTCTTCACTGGACATGGCCCATTCCCGACATACCTACACAGATTCCATCTGGCCAACTCTCCTTACTGTAGCTGTGGGGAAATAGGATCCCCAATTCACTATGCCACCGAATGCCTACTGACTGTCTCATGGCACATGAGAAAGCCAGAAACAAATCTGGAGGAAGAATGGTACAGGAGAGTTGCATCGAATACCCTATCACGCGGAAAGATCCACTCCATAGTAAACCATATTCATAAATACCAAGACCTTTTCAAGACTACACAATAGCTGAGACCAAAATGCCTCTTGTCAAAATCAGCCGAAATTATAACTTCAAAAGTCCCTCAAAAGTGCAGTTCTCACGAAGGAAACCAAAACCACAAGACTCAGACGGACGTTACAGATTTCTGACTCTTCAGTGATTATTTATATGCTTATACATGTCATACAGATGTTCTCAATGTAACTTATCAATTTTTTTTCAGTAGGTAATTTCGTTTCCCTGTAAGTTCAACCCATAGTGGCCATTTGTTTCAGTATTCTTGTCTCCTCCATCCAGTTATTACTTCACCAAAAAATTACAGTCGCGTAGGATTTGACACCGATGGGATTCTCTGGAGAACCCCGGATGGTCTGTCGTCTCTTTCTTTATACCAACAATTTTTTTTCCTTTTTTTTTTCCTTCCTTCCATCTTGTGCTTATCCAACTGGTTAGATAACTTAGTGTTATAGGCACCGGGGGCACAGGATGGCGTTATGTTATGTGTACTAACTGCCTTCCAGGGATTGGTTGAAAATCAAATGCCCTAAGATCACAAAAGAGATTTATTCTACAAATCCTTGCCCCGTTAAGATTGGACTCAAATAACTTGCAATTAATACATAAGTACGGATTTTCTTAACTAAATTGAGAAGCATAAAAAGCTCATGCGCTAGATATCTGAAAATAAAAATACATGTCTTCATGGCATTCAATGCCTTTCCCAAGCCGAGGAAAGAAATTGTTTATTTGAGAATCTGAGAGAAAGATTCAGGGTTATCATTGCAATATCATAGCATAAAGGTGACAAACATTTAACACTTTAAAGCTTGATTGAAACATAAAGGCAATAAGATGGGTTTTTTAAAGCAAAAGTCACATTGATACACTTAAAAACTCTTTGCAAAGTACATTTAATTTTCAGAACAACAGTAGAGAAATTCTGTTATTTTCATTTCCAATCAAAGTTTTTAAAGGTGAATTTTTATTCTTACTTTAATTTTTGAAACTTCTGCATCTTTTTTTCTGAACTTCCTTGCACCTACTTTGCACGTTAAGAATCTATCTATTAAGCTTTCTGACTATGGTTGAATAAGAATTAATTATCTAATAAAATATGGATCTTTAAAGAGCTTTTATTAAGAAACATGAACATGTTTATCATGTCTTTCAAATCAATCGAAGGTAAGATTATGTGTTCGTATCGAAGAGAAATTTTGAGAGTTTCTAGTTTTTGCTTTTAATTATAAGTCATTTTCACCCACATGTAATTTTGAAATAACAAGATAACTAAATAAATATATTTACTTATTAGTTACAGTTTCCCCATGATTCATTTCTCGGTTTGAAGGTGAAATCAAAGCTTTTCAGCTATATGACTATTCCATGATCGGAATTGAAGTAATCTTATGCTATAGTATCTGAACCGTTTCACAAATTTAGAGGAAGCATTTTAACCAAAAAACGTTGGCGATGCAATCTGTGAGTATAAAGAAGAAAACGCTCCAATGCATGAGTATATGAACTAACTCGTATGTAAAAGGCATCAGTCTTATAAAACAGTACAGATGCTGTAACATATTATTATGACAAATCCATCCAGTGGATTTGTGAAAAAAAGTATAACAAACGTAGTTATGGAAAATGATGCTTTATTCTACACGAAATACAGAGAACAAAACGCAGACGGAGCGCTCACAAAATAGCGCTTGTAGAAATCAACAACACGCAAGCGGAAAATCCTTTTTAAACGACTCCAATAGCTCAAAGCGTTCAAATAATTTACATGCGATCAACACTCCAACAGTGAATTCACACGACTACTAGCTACAAAAACTCAGATTTTGTATTCATCGTGATAGAGAAATGAAGCTTCTAGAAGAGTTTGAGACTGACACGCTGCCTACTGCGCTACCGAGGCTTCAAGATTCTGGAAGGATAATATATCTTGGTTCCTAACTGAGGCAAAGCAAAAGTTTCAATAGTTTTGAAAATTTTCGTTTTCTTCATCCAATGGATTCCAGTTTTGTTGTTGAAGTCGGAATCATTAACCTGACATCCATCCTTCAGCCATTAAAATACTTGCATAACTAGTTTCTTTTACTATGAACACAACTCCGTAGAGAAGCAATTTTACAGATTGTAGCGGGAAACATACTTATAGTTCAAATCTAAATCATCCTGCTTATAAAAGTAGAAAACAGTGTCATCGTATAACATTTGATCTGTTCATTTAAGCAATTAGAATTTTGAAATGCAAGATCCTCTTTCGTTATGAAAAAATGACAATGAAATATATCCAAAATATTGTATGTCCCTATTACAAAACAAATATCAATGTAATAGAATTCTAATTTTGGAAGAAAAGAGTCATAATAATCCATTAAAGTCCTTTCGGCAAAAATTTATCGGTTCCTCTATTAGATGCCCTTTAAGTTATTTTGATCAGAGACTTTAACAGAAATATTAACATTCAGAGAAATTTATTCTCAAGCTCTGAGAATAGTTATATTGTTTGTGTTGCCTTGGAAACAATTTATATTAGAGATTAATTCGGTAACGATATACTCTTTTCTTGTAAGGCTCGTCTGTTTTCATTACTCCTGACAGTTACTTCTGAAAATGAACCCCTATCTTTTTATTAGCAGGTTTACTATCGTGTTGCCAGACATGTTGCTGTTCCTTTGGTCTGAATCAATAGAGCTTTCGAATTAAATTCGCAGAATCTTTTTTTCTTTTTCTTTCAAGTTGTTTACCAGGTCAATGCTTTTAATGATTTAACAAAATTCAACTCATCCATTAAAACATACAGTCACGTGTTTCTGCTAATGCTATGATTAAAATAAAAAATAAAATGATATTTTTAAATGACACGTAAAAATGTTAATATTTTCTTGATAATTCACTGAAATAGAATATTTTTATCAATTTATTTCCTTGCCAACTGGACTAAACTTTTTTTTTAATTGATAATTATAGGACACTGATTATTCTATGGAAGCAATATTGTTCATGAAGTTTCGAAAATATAGTTTTCATTATTAGTATTTTGTTTAGTTCTATGTGATGAGGTAAAAAAATTTTTAAAAACAAAAGTCTGCTATCCCAAGTTTCAAGTTATCGTGTGAGAACATTATTCTTTTTTAAGTCACGTATTTTCAATCCGATAGGAAAACATCATGTTCTCACATGTATCATATTTCGCAATCACTAACATTTTGAAAAGCGATGATTTTTGATTATCTCAAAATCAATCGAGTTCTAAACAAAAAATTCTCGAGGCCAGAATTTTTTTTTCCGTGATAAAACCAGTTAAAGTAGTGAAATAATCACGTGACTATCAAATCTGAAAATCGTTCGAACTTCAAAACTGTTTTTAAAAACCAGATTTTTTTTTCTTTTGCGAAAATTTGGCGTTTAAATTTATTTGGAATGATGATGTGACTACTCTGTTTGCAATCGGCAACTTTCAAAAAAGCAATGTTTTTTTTTGTTTGTTTTTCCACCACAAAATCTTATTTTTCGAGCTCCAAAACTTTTTTCGCCAGCTAGAAAAATTGAAATTTGAAATTTTTTTTCATTATATAATATTTTCATTTTCTTCTCGGTGCTTCTTTGAGCGATAACTCCCTTTATTAGCCAGAAAGAAGACTCTGGTATATGACAGACATTCACGCCCGTTTGTTAAGTAATTCACGAAAGTCACGAAATGTGACAATCTTCTGTATCATTTTCAAATAATACTAAAAGCGAAAAATTGATGCCTCAAAAGAGATAAAATTCTGCCTATGCATTTTATGGCTTCAAAAACTTCTAACTAAAACAACTTCATGTTCTCAAATGATAATAAAAAGTTTTTCTTAAATACCAACTCGAGGTATATTTTTATTTTCACTTTTGTTTTGTAGTATATACATTTTTTTAATTTATATACGTAGTAATTTGTAGTAGACTGATCCAATTAAATTCGTATTTTTCATTCTTATCAGGTAGCAAAAGGGAATTTAAAAAATGTATTTCATATTAATAGTTTAACGATCTAAATGAAATCAATATTTGGGGCGATTTTTTTTGGTGCCAAAGGCGAGAGGTTTGTTTATAATAAAGTAGTTTCATTTCTCCCTTTTTCCGATAAACAATTTTCCATCAGGCAATTTTCAGAGAGTTTCATGTCCTAAAGACTTTAACATGCTTTGGGTATTTACTTCAAAGCAGAATTCTAGATTTAATTAACATAATATTTCTTTATGATTAGAATATTTGAAAATTGTTATTTACAGATTTTAAACGCTGCATTTAAAACATAAAGGGATAGATAACTAAAATTTTGTATTTATGTCTAGTATCTATAATGCAAATTCTTAAGAATTTGTGAAAAAATTAACCATACTTTCGCATGCATTTAAACTTAGTAACTCATGAACGCGATGCTTGAAATCGATGAAATTGAGTATTTTATCGATTAAATACAAATGTAGTTCCGTGTCAAATTTAAGCCTCAATCGATCGAAAAATACATATTTTCGCGATAGATTCAATAAAGATTAACATGATTTATTTGTAGCAATTAAATTATTATTATTATTATTATTATTAAAGCTAGATTAACATAAATTATCTGTAGTTCGTAATTTTATACGCCGTTAATATTCATGACATTTGAGCACGCCAAAAAATGTTTTTTGAGGGGGGGGGGGGGGCGATAAGAAATTCAAAATATGCGAGAACGTTTCATGTAGACCATCCCAATAGGTTATCGAATTAGTTGGTATAATGAGCTGAACAAAGAAAAAGTTGCCATAAAAATTTGGATAATGAAAAGAGTCCGAAAATTAACGCAAGATTTGAATTTGCTACCACTCGTGCAGTAAAGTGTTAACAACGTTATTAAAAAAATCTTTTCGCAACTGGTATTTTAGGATTAGTAAAAATAGAACTTTACACGATAGAACAATGTGTTAACGCAAGATTTGAATTAAATAAAAAATAGTTTTTTTTCTTTTAAATTGTTATATTTTTATTGAATTGTAAATTACGCTGCACAGTGTTATGCATGTAATAACACATAAGAAAATGTTCGCCACGGTTTTGCGGGCACATACGCACTCTTTTTCGAAATTAACCATGACCATTTTGCACAAATGTGTATGAATTTCTTTGATGAGGTATTTAATTTCCTATTTAAATGCACGCGGGCGTGCGGCCTTGTTGGCATATATCTTTGACTTCAAATAACCCCATTCAAAGAAATCCAATGGTATTAAATCACGCGATCTAAGAGGCGAATTCTCAAATTTTTGAACTGTGGTCTCCAGACTTTCATTATTTTTGAAATATTGTTCAACAATGAAATTATATTGCGCAACGATCCATTTTTATGGTGGCAAATTCAAATCGTGCGTTAATTTTTGAACATCCTTTATCTACAGCTACATTTATCTGTTTACAATGAAAAAAGTAACATAATTAATATTTAAAAAGTTACTTGTTCCATTAGGAAAAATATCATCTCTAAAATTCTTATACTGTCTGACTTTAAACAGAGAAAAATTTCTTACAAAAAGAGCCTATTTATTTCTTTTAACAGTCCCCATTAACCTATTACATTAGTCCAATCTAGAGACGGTATTATATTCCGTTACCAAAAGGAAAGTAACTAGATAATAGAATTTAAGACTTGGATGAACAGATGGCTGATAATCCATTTAAGTCTTTCCGACGCAAATTAATCATTTTCTCTTTTAAAGAGAGCTCAAAGCACCTTTGACGACTGAGACATGAATGGGAAATATTAGCCTTTATAAAAACCCACTGCTCGAGCTATGTAAAAAGAAATCTTTTTTTTCTTGTTGCCATGGAAACAACTCACGTTACAGGTAAGAAGAGAATAGAGGATTGCATTATTTTTCTTGCAAACTTTTTCTCCTTTTATTGCAAACGGATTTTTTTCTAGAGATTAATATACCATATTTTGTAACATTTTTTTTTGTCATAATCTGGGTGTCGACTGGTTGGAATTTCTTTTAGGTTTCCCTTCTGTCATTAAATTCAGATAATCATTCCTTTGATTGCCATTTTTATTTTGTAACTTTGATACTTTATTTCAAACCGAAAATGTTCTTAAGGAAATCTCATCTTTTAAAGTTAATTCAAAAATAAATAGGGATTTGTAAAATTCTAAATTTTAGTGTTAGAATGCTTTTTTTAAGTAACGAATATTTTTTTGGAGTGGAAAATTTTAAAAATATTTTTCAGTAACATAATGTATCTTCACCAAATAACTCAAAGATGTGGCAATTTCATATCAAGAATAAAACCATCTTTTAAATTTCAAGTACTGATAGAATTTTAAAATTGTTTGGTGGATCTGTAATATTTCGAATATGGCCTGTTATCATAATAATGTTTATAATCTGGCATATCTGTAATAATATTTCTAATTATCTGTAAAATATAAAATACTTTATTACATAGAAATTTATGCGTACCAGCGTAATTTTTCGTTCACAACGCATCATTAACGTAAAAACAAGATGAAAAAACAGTTCAAAATCATATCAATGAATATAAAGCTCTAAATTTTGACCTATTTACTTTTTGATAATAAGTTTTATTATGAAAGTGTTTCAAAATTTTCAATTATATATTAATTAATCCTTTAAAAATAATAAATGTATTTCGAAAAATGTTTTTGCACAAAAATATTTGCAATACTTTGGCATCCTGTCTGCGGCACCAAATTATTTAAGCAAAATGCGGTTCTTACATTATAACGATTTTTTTAAATATTTTTATTATATTTTATCTTAAAAATTTTTTTGTTTGTTTTAGTAGCTACTATTACCTATGAGCGCGTGGCAACAGCAGCCATGTTCCTTACTGTATGCATTTATTGCTAATGTAATTAAAAGTAAATTTTTAAAATATAGACACAAAAATTAAGCCTAAAACATTCTTATTTTACAATTCTTTGTACTAGCAATTATTTCATTTAATTAAATTATTTTTTTATTTATACATTTTTGTCGTTATTACCAATTTTGTCAATATTTATTATTTAGAGAAATATATTTGGATTTTTCTTTATTTTAAGGCATTAAACATTTTAAATTCATACTTCCACTTTTTTTTACTTTATATAAAAAATATAATATCCAAACGGGATTTGAAAGTCTAGATACTGATTTTAAAGATAGCTTTATAAATATGTAAATTAACGAAAGTATATTTTTTTCCCTTTATACGGAAAAAAAAATACTAGTTTCTTTGAATTTAATGCAGCAATTCCTTCTTGAAAATGAATCAAAAGCGATATTTAGATGCACTTTCAGAAAGATAATTGGAAATATTTATCAAATATTGCAAGAATTTATAAATCATCTGTGTTTTTGAGTTTGCAGTCAGAAAAATTCTGGTATATATCGAGAACAAAAAAAGGAAGTTATTTCGTATCTGAAGATCCCCAATTACTTTATAAATTCGTCCGGAATCGTGTTAAACGAAAGTAATTTCGAAAACTTCTGTTCATACCGAAAATACTTTTGTTTGAATGGGGAACTTTTCGCCGATCCCAATTCAGGGCGCTCTTTTTTCTGCTTCTTCTGTTTATATATTTATTTTCTTCAGAAGAAACTGAACCCTGGGGAAAAGTCTGTTTATTTAGAGCTACGACGTTAGCAGAATTGGAATCTCTTGCCAGGAAAGGCTAGACCATTTGTTTAACTGCGGAGATAATTCACTAATAGTCTAAAAGACAATAACTACTCGCGAAAGATTGGTCATTTTTCCGAGAATATTTGTTCATAGTGCTTTTGAAAATTTCGGTAAGTTTGGCAAAATGATATTTTTTCTTGTTCTAAGGTTTAAAATTATGAATGTGTAATAAAACGCTGTGAAATATGTCTGCAAGTTTGGCTAGTAGATATTTATTTTTTTAATTCTTAGGTTTAAAATTATGAATTTATAATAAACCGAAACTCGTTATTTATTACTACCTATATAAATGTTAGTAAATTTCCTTATATTATATGCTTTTTTTCGCATATTTTGATAAATTGCAGGACCTTAAAATTATGGTTATCCCTCCCCCTCTTTTGACATGGAATTTTTAGGTTATCTTATATAAAGAAAGTGCAACTAATTTTATCAAAATATGCAATACGTCTTTATATTTTGCATATTTTGATAAAATATGCAAATATGAAATAATAGTATTTTGATATTACCTATTCATCATTCAGTTACAAAAAAAATTAGATTTAACTGAAGAAAGGCATATCTGGTTAGAACAAATTTCTGAATTAAGCACAATAGCAGCTTCAAGTAGTCATTAAATATAAATTATTATTATAGCAAATATATATATATATCTTGATATGATTAGTAGTTTAATATAATTTCACATACATTGATTTATTTCACTACGTGCTATTTTTCCTTTAAATATACTACATACATTCTTTTACATATGATATTTCCTGTATATACTTATCTCAATTTCGAGAATTCCATGTTCGATATCAGATGCCACCGAATTTCCAGGCTAGCTTTCTTATAAAAAAATCTTGATAAAAAGTAATTTTATATCATACAATATTATATTATATTATCATACAGTAATTATATTATCATTACAATGTAAAAAATTAATTCAATACTCGAAAGAAAAAAAGGTTCGAGCACATTTTTGAAGTAAAAATAATACTAGCATGAAACAACCAAATATACATTGTAACTGTTGGAAAAAAACTGCCTTGAAATGTATATATTTAGTCGTTTCATATCATTTTAACGTGCATTGATTTTTTGCATAATAACAAGATGCATTTTCCCTTACTTATGATATTTCCTTTTTATATATATCTCGATTTTAAGACTTGTGAATTCCATGTCCAATACCAGGTTCCACCAAAATTCTGCTGTCGCTGTGAGAGAGGCTTCTTGTAAAGAATGTTGCAAAATTAACGCAAGATTTGAATTTGTCACCATTCATTCAGTAAAGTGTTGGCAACCCTATTTCAGAAAACCACTTGATGGTTTAGGGTAGTAAAAGTGGAACGTTACACGATAGAACAACGTGTTAACGCAGGATTTGAATTAAATAAAAAAACATAGTTTTTTTTTCTTTACATTGTTATATTTTTTATTGAATCGTAAAGTATTCTGGGAACAGTTGTGTATGGAATAACACATGGAGAAAACGGTCCCACGGCTTTGCAGGCACAATTTTCCATGACCATTTCGCATTAATTTGGCTGAATTTCTTTCATGGAGTATTTAAGTTCCTTCTCAATGCCGACGTACTTTTGGACTTGTTGGTATAAGCCTCTAACGTGAAATAATCCCTAAAAAAGAAATCTAATGGTGTTCTAGGGGACAATTCTATTGGGGCGAAATGTGGCCGCCAGATTTTCATTATCTTTGAAGTATTGTCGAACAATGAAAAGACGCTGTTCTATCGTGTAACGCTCCATTTTTACTAGTTCTTAACTATCATTTGTCAAATGGTATTTTTAATGGTGTTGCCAAACGTTACTGCACAAATAGTGGCAAATTCAAATCTTGCTTTAATTTTATGACATTCTTTTCTTGTAATCTTCCATGGCTAAATATTTTACAGCCATTTTTGATGTGAAAAAGTTATAATCGATATTTTCGTTTTCATCACCTGACTATTACTTAAAACTCTGAGATACGTTCAATCAAGCATTCGCGTTGTTCTAATTCTATACTAACCTAACTAAATTAAATTCGTTACACATATTAGCATCGAAAATAAAATTGGGAAATTTCCTTTGAATGCTTTGCAACTTTTATCCCTTAATAGCTATTTACGTAAAAAAAACTTTCCTGGAATAAATTTGGTAAAAAGTGCGCATATTTGTAAGTTTATTTAAAATATATATATATTTTATTTTATGTAATTTCTGTATTTTACTTTAAATTTATTATTATTATTGTAAGTTTTATTCAATCTTGTAATTATTTTCTTCTTTAATGTCCTGTTAGCTGTCACCAGTTATATTATATCTAAATTTGTTTTCATTAACACTAAAGCTACCACGAGCGGGTCATTTGACCCGCTTCCAATGGCAATTCCAATGTATCGGTGAAATGCCGGTAGGTTTAGTGTTAATCGATCAAAACGCAGTTCAGTTCTGAAAATGTTGAAATATTGTATTTTAATAGAAATTATGCGAATTTTAAAATTCAAGCGAATCCAAAAATGAGCAGTAAATCAAACACTATAAAAACATCCATCTTTACAATCATAATACAAAACCGAGTAAATAAAATTGTTCAAAATTTTTAAAATATTTTAGAAATTAGGATTGTTATATGAGAATTTTCAATCAGTATTTTAAATATATAAATAGTTCCGTTTGATCTGTATTACCTTTATCATAAATACTTAAGTTCTTTAGTTACTGTCATTTCTAATAAAAAAATATCATACTAACCATGTTTAAATTTTAACTTTTTGGCATTCGATTTATCCTTTTTATCTAATAAATATTTTTTAAATTATTGCACTTTTTTTGTTTACTCATGATTACGTTTAATAGCCTTTAAAAGTAATATTTTTGGTTACATTTAAATTTATTTTATTAAAACAGCTTACTAAATTATAATGGAAATTTTTTTAATATAAATGTTTCAACGTATAAAATTTTATATCATTTTTAACATTTAATAACGCATAAATAAGTATTACATTGAGATATATTCTTAAAAGTTAACTATACTTATTTATAGCGGCATTAATAAAAAAAACACAAAATGAACATATTTATTTTATTTATAAATCGTAAAATATCTAGAATTAAATCGATACTTTATAAATAAAGCTCAATTTGTGTGTGTGTGTGTGTTGGCGCTCTACAGGCCAAGTCATTTGACCTACAGCTACCACATTTGGTACATGTATACCTTAGAGGTCGGAAATGTGCACCTGGGGTCCCTTTTTTGAATTTTTAATTAGAATTTTAATTATTAATTAAAAATTAACTTTCCCGCCAAAAAATCTTCCATTTCCCCACCGCCAAATGAGTAAGACTTCAGTTTTTTTTTTTCCAACAGTAATGAGGCTAGGGTTAACATTTTTCGGCCGATTATTTCAAACGATTCTGTTTATTTTCTTAATGTTTTATGCATTTAAAATTAAACATTGTAAATTAATCGATCTTTCTGATTCATTCTGAAGTACTTTTGAATTAAAATAACACAGAATAAAGGAAATTAAATTTCTAATCTGCATAGCGTTACCCCAACTGGCGTAGCATTTGCGTTACCGTAACTGGCGTTGAAAATTCACGCATGCGCATTCTGTTCTGATTGTTGACAATATTATCAATGAATGATTCTTGATTTAAATTATTTTTAGGTTATTTGCATGCTTTTGTAATTAAATTGTATTTATGTTAGTTATATATTTTTTGTATATGCTTATAGTTTTCAGTACATCGTTTTTAAGCAGTTTTTTAAGCCTGTTTTCGACCGATTATTTTAAACGATTCATTTTATTTTCTTAGTGTTTGAGGCAATTAAAATTAAACATTGTTAATTAATCGATCTGTTCATGATGAATCTGAGAAAATTTTGTTGAGAAATTCTTGACATATTACATAAATTAAAAAAGATATTCTTTAGTGCCCATAAAGTTTAAACGCTCAGTGACTCTGTTAGCATTAATCAAAAAGCAGTATAAAAATGCTCTGTTTCAGTAAAGAATATTATTATATTAATTTCAGATTAATTCTTTCCACTTTAATTTAAAGCATAAACTCTACGGGAGCTAACAGAAAATTAGAGAGATACATATTACGTTATGACTGAAGTCTTTTATAATATTATGAGTGAATTATATGACTATCAAAATTTGAAGTTTTAAAATATTTTGATGAAGAATCTATTAAAGTAGGAATTGCGAAAAATATTTATTTATTAAAATTTAAACGAACATTAAGATTGGCGAACCAGCTGGTCGCCAAAGCGGCAAGTTAATAATAAAAATAAGTCATGCCAATAATGAAAGCTGTTTTTTCTCTTGAAGAATTCAAAACAATATTAAAATTTCCTTCTTTAAAAAATTATTACCTAACAGAAATAAAAATTAAATTCTTTTGAGGTAATATGCGCTGTGTCATCAGAAATATTTACTTTAAAATTCAAATTCCCAGAAAAAATTTTTAACGTTCTCTCAGAATATTTTATAATTAAAAATAACTTTTATTCATATAAGAAATATATAATACAACTTTTTACGATCTACTTCTTTATTGTGTAAACAAATCAAATAATTCTTTTCCCAAATGCGATTCATCTTTTTTCTGAAATTTCAAAATATCTTCAATAATATATACCAATTAAAAGCGAAAATCCATTTAGTCTAGTAAACATGAATATATTCGCTTGTTTCGTTTCCTACATCGCCTGGAACTTGTCCAAAAGAATCGTCTGCAAGTAAAAAAAGAAAAAGACAGATGTTATTTCCTGATTCGTTTAGAAAGATAAAGGGGACAATGTTTTTCACAAGTGACGATAAAAATTCGTAAAACACTTTAACAACTTCTGTTATTTTAACGAGCTACGTTTTTAGGATACGATTTCACAGTTAAACCAATCGTTTAACTGTAATAAAGACATATACAATTAATTAATGCTTTCTAATTGATTGGATAAAAATTCATATCTTTAAAATCATTCTTCCTTTTTAAAATTTACATTTAAAATTTATCTTCTTATAAAAGCTTACTATTGATTATCTCAAGCTATTTATAAATCCAGTATAGAAGAATAATATAATATGTTCAATAAAATAAAATATGATTTTCAATAGTTTTCAAATCATATATATAACAGAGTTGCTCTAAAATATTTGTGGTATTATTTCACTTTAATTACGAATATTTCTTCACAAAAACATTACAATCAACACTAACAAATATGATATGTATTCATGATAAATAAGTTATAAATCTGTTTTTAGATCTATTCTCTAGAAACAGAATTTTTTTGTATATATGACCATGAATATGATAAATCTTCAGTTACAGTAAGCTAGATAAATGGAATTTGTCATAGTTTTTTTTATTTTTAGAATTCTAGATCTATGATAAGTTATGAATCAAATCCGTCAAACAGATTAATTGTTTCTGTCTCTCTTTCTCTTCATTTATATGTAAATATAATATCTCAAACGTGCAATACCAATTTTGGTATTTTTTTTTACAAATTCAATAAATCTATATGATGTTTTAGAATCAACTCTTCATCTGGATATATATTAGGGTGATTTTTCTATATCACTAATATTAAGAAAAGGCCGGGATAACCTAGTTGGTAGGGCATTGGATTCGCGTCCCCTGCGTTACGAGTCCCTATGTGAGGCTTTTAACATTACATGAGTTACCTCCCTATCAGAGAACGGTATAGCCTGGTTGATAGGGCGTTGGATTTGCATCCCTTGGTCTGTGAATTCAAACCAGCCAACCAAAGACTCTCGGTGTGTGGCGCTGGCTGGCGCACTGACAAATCTGTCGAGGTCACAAAGCCCTCCATGTCGAGAGTAATACCACTGGGGGTACTGTATCAGGGGTGATCGTTCTCTGATTCAGGTCTAAATTACGATTTGAGGGTGAGTGAATGAAATGCATGAATAAAGTCCGGCCCCTAAAAGGGGTTGTGACGTGTGTGTAACGAAGTCGCACTCTTGGCCCTAGATGGCGCTACTGTAAAATCAAGAGACGCTTCCTTGGCTTTAAAGTCAGTGGGCTTGTCTATGACAAGTGCCATTAGAAACAATAAACATCAAAATAAAATTAGCAGAAAGTTTTGTTTTAATGTAAACAGATTTCTTTCTTTTAGAACATAAAATAGTTATTGCTAGTATAACAGGGAAAATGTATATGACGTAAATCATAATTTTTAAATGGTACATTGCATCTAAAATACACAAATTTGAAACTGTCGCTTCACAAATTCTTGAAATTTCGATCACAGAAGTCAATATTTATAAACATAATATTTATTAATTTAAGAAAAAGTTTTTTTTTAAAAAAAATACTTCTTAGGTTAAAGCAAATTTTCAACAACAAAAAAATTATGATGATCTTTAATTTTGAGATCTTTAGATCAAAAGCGAATCTTTTTTTCTTTCAAATGTAAAAGAAAAGGATTATTTCTTTAGTATTTATTTTTATTAATTTTATATACAAAAGTATTTATTTAAAATAAATATATAACCGTGCGTTTCCATATATGATTTTATAGTCAACAGCAACAGATTTTACTTAAATCCATATAGGGGTTTTTTTATCGTTTGGTGAATACATTCTGGATAATTTATTTTCAGAAGAGATTTAATCATTTTTTTCCCTTCGTTTTTAGGTAGAATTATTGGTTCTCGGATCTTAACTACACAGTATCACTGACTGAAATTCCAATAGGTAAGTTAAATCTTAATACTTTATAAAAACCAAAGCATTGATCCACATATTTATTTCACCGATTATATGGATTTTAAAATATAGCTTGTGCAGCGTCTAATTGATCTTACATGTCAGCGGCACAAAAACTTCAAAATCAATTCTACATTACTCTGTATTACAGATTTCAAAAATTAAAATAAAAGAAGAAAACAGCCAAAATTTAAGTATCAATATTAAAATTTATAAAAAAAATTAAAATCTGTTATCGCAAATTTCACGTTATCATGTCAGAAAGTTTTTTTTTTTTTTTGAAGTAGTATCATATCGAGGCCAGAATTTTTTTCGTAAAAAACCAATCACGTGACTATCAGATTACGCAAGTGTCAATATCTCAAAAAAACGTTCCCTCCCTCCCCCCCGCCCCATCTCAAAATCATTAGTTCGAACTCCCAAAACTTTTCCTCAAGCCAGGCTAATTTTAGAGGGGATTGGGATGAATTCTGTTTGAACTGATTTGTAATGATCAATAGATTATTGTGTCGTGCAATCGTCAACTTTTAAAAAAGCCAGATAAAAAGTTTTTGAGAGAAAAACAGAGGAGAGGTACTGAAAAGTATATATATGTACCTTTCGATACCTCACTACTCAGTTTCGCGTTCATTCCCGTTTTCTTCATTGTGCTTCTTCGGGCAGAAGTCTGTGACGCACTATATTCTCTATTTTCTGCTCGTGGATTTTATGGCTTCAAAAATCTCAATCAAAGCAACCTAATGTATTCACATTATAAAAAAAAGTCATTGAATCAGAAAAACATGCTATAACAAACTATCAAAATATGTTTTTCCTTTCACACGTGTCGACTTAGGAACGTAAATCTTAGGCATTATTTAAATATTTGTATAGCTACCAGGGACTTTTATTCCTTCGCTCGTAGCGTGGCAAACAAAGAAAATAGAATTTATAGATCGAGTTTTGGCATTAATTAAATAAAAAAGCATGAATTTGGATCAGGAATTTGGAAAAAAAGTTTAGAATACAGTAACATGGATTAATTTAGGATAAAAAGTAGAAAATTAAATAAGACATAAATTAAGAGATATCATTACATATATGTTACCGTTAAAGCTCAAAAGCCGTTAATGTACAGATTACCTAGCTAATCTGCATATTAACTGATTTGCTCCATTAAAGTACGGAATCAAGAGTTTTCTGCATTTTATCTAAGTAATGTGCGCAATAGCGACTTCCGTATCGTTAAGTTCAGAATTTTGGTTGTTCTAATTTCTCATAATTTGCGGCGGCTGCCAGTGCGTGGCATACCTCATTCTGTTTTTAAATTCACTTCTGCCTGTTAGAGCTTGAATTTCCGTTATGAATTTTTTTTTAAACAGAGAATTTAGCTCCAAGTATGAAAGCACTGAACTGGGAGTAAAATAAAGGAAAGCTTCTTCGCAAATGTCTTTAGCAAAAATTCAGAATATGATAGTGTTTTAAAACGAACATAGTGTTTTAAAACGAATAAAACGAAAGCATGGTTCCATAACTGAAAATGTAAAGCGAATAAAAGTTTCCAAGAAGAAAGGAAAAGCTCGAGATTATCGAATAATTCAAAAATATGATTTGTTAACTGTGCAAATCTACGAAAAACTCATTGAGCCGTTGTCAGATGCGAAAGAAAGTGTGGAAAGGATTGTTCATGCCAAAAATTATTTGGCGTATTGTATAACAGAGTAACGAATGCCTAGTAGGCAATGTGCAGATTATTTAGGTAATTTGAGAAATGAAACAATTTTCCGTACTTTATTGAATACTTTACTTTTGTACTTTAGCTGTAATATATAGAGCAAACAAATGCATCAGAAGCCAGATCAATAGCTGTTAGGACATTAGAAGTTTAAAAAGAAATGCCTTTAAATGACAGAAAAACTTAAAGCAAGGAAATATAACAGCATGATTTAGGCTATATAGTTTTTTTTTAAATAATTACATTGGCTTGCCGAATCGTTTTCCATTTTTGAAAGCAAATTAATAAACAATCTTTTTCCATCTTGTTACTCTAGCAAACTATAAAGATGAGAAAATTTGAAAAAATTTGTACAAAAACTTATTTTTGCTGTCTAATTTTCCTTTTAGTCAACTAATTTTGAAAACCCGTTAGATTTCTTTTAGAATAAAAAATGGAAGAAATCAATTTGGAGTATTTATGTCGAAAATAAACCTTGATGAGCATCACAGAAAATGTTACCAGATTATCGAAGTTGAACCAAATTATTCTTTCAGAAATTTGATTTACGGAAGCGATCATTCATTGGAATATAAAAAGGTGTCATACAATAATGAGCTTCCTTTATGCATTTATGGAGTTTTCTCTAAGTTTTCAACTATCGTGATTTCAGATTATGATAACGATAAAGGAAGAAAATTACTTTCCAAAATGGCCAGAAACACTTCCATTTTACCCAATTTATTTATTTATTTTCTGCATTTTCCTGTTCTATAAAATCTTTAGTAAAAAAAGTACTACACTTTTTTTCTTTCTCGGTGTTTATGAAGAAGTTAATAAAGGTGTCTTGACTCAAGAGATTGTACCTCAATAAGCTGTGCTACAACGGTTTATATTTGTTTTTGAAATTTGCTTTTAAAGAATATCAGCTAAATATTAAAGGATTTATTTTAAAATTGGTTTATATTAACTTTTTTTTTGTATATAATAAAACCGACATTTTCTAGTGAAAATAAATTCAATACTTTTTTTGTGAAAAAATTTATTTTATTTTTTGAATTATACTTGTTTTTGAAATTTCCTTTTATAGAATATCGGGTAAATATTAAAAGATTTACTTAAAAATGTTTTCATGTAAACTTTCTTGAAATTATAATAAAACATGCATATTGCAATGAAAGAAAATTCATTAACTTTGTTTTGAAAAAAATATTTTACCGAGGAATTTTTTAAAAAATCTCTCATGACTAATTGGATTGGATATTTGATTATGCAAATAATCAAATATTTTAATACTTTGTTGATGACCTTTATTTGAAATTACATTTTTAATAAATTCTGTCATGGATTGAACTACTTTTTTTTGTGTGTAAGAATGTTAAATTCGGTGTCATTTCTCTGTTAATACTGTCTTAAATTTTCCTTTCTAAGATGTAAGTTTTCCTGTTCTTTTCGCCAGTGCTTTTCACACATTTTCAACTAGATTTAAATCTGCAGAATATAGGGATAACTTTGTGTCAATAACTTGGCCCAATTTGGGCCAAGTTACAGTAAGCTATAAGTAAACAATTAGGGATGTATGTCTAGAATCATTAGCTTGATACAATAAGAATTGTTTTGCGTTCCATGTTAATTCCAAACATGTTAAATTTTGTTTTATTCTCATATGTGAATCTTACACAAAACGATATATCGTTGTCTGAAGTGGAGTTTTCAAATTCCAGACACAACTTTCTTGCTCTTTTATTCGGAAAAAATTTTCTTCTCCGTCTCTGCATTTGTATCTATATGATTTGAAACTCATCTAATAATTTTAGGATTCTTTTATTGCAAATATTTTTTTAACTCTGTTGTAAATATAACTGCATCAAGTTTTTGATTTTTCTTTATTTTGTGCATGATTTATCTTCGATATCTGTGAGTTAGCTCCTGAGGAACGGCGAATTTCAGTTCATTTCAATATTTCAACATAGTTTTCTATTTTTTTATAATAACAAACACAGTTTAAAGACTAACTTTATTCAATTTTCCGATAGTTCTGGTGTTTTTAAATAGACGTTTAAAACTGGGAATGAGAATAAAGTACAAACGGACAAACGGTTAATTCTTTGACAGATTTCGTTCAGAATTTGAAGCGAATTTACATTTTAGATGTTAAAAGTGAATCAAATTCCATTTACCTAAGCTGATATTGCTACGAACCTGTAATTTTGATTCCCAGCACGAAAAATGTCATCGTAAGAAAGACCATCGTACGATCAGCCCTGTGGGTGCTGATCGGATGCTGTGTCAATGACCTCAGAACTTAGCTTCGAACTTGGTGACCATCTGGAGACTTGTCAATGGATTTCGGCGCAAAATGGATAATGCTGGAAACTGAGAATTTTTACGATCCGTCCTATAGAAACTGGAATACTCCCAGATACTCCTGATTGGCCCAGAAGGTGCTTGCTCTGCCACCTGGGAACTATAAAAGGCCGTCAGTCTCAAGCTGCAAGTCGTCGTGAATTGTGTCGTGCATTGAAGCGTAGTCGGAGTCGTAGACAAGTAACGAGTCTTGGAGAGTATAGCGAAGCAACGGCATAGTGCCAACGTTGTGTGGAGCGAGTGCTGAATTGCTGTGTGTCAAGCCATGTTGTCTACTGTGGAAGCAGCGCCGTGTCGTGTGTAGTAGCCAGTTGGGAGAAGTAGTGAGTCGGCAGCTAAGGCAAGGAGACAGTGAGAACTTCAGCCGTTTGGAGAGATCGTAGAGCAAAGCTCCAAGGATCCCACGCCTGCTGGATTCGGTCTGGCCGCTTCGTGTGCTGAGGACGATTACTACTTGCGGGCTACTGTTATTATAGTGAGCTATTGTGTGTTCGTCTCGGCTGTATTTAGTTGTCGTCTGTGTGCCCGTTTTCTTCGTGTAAATAAAAGTCGTTGTTTTCTACTGATGCCTTATTGTGTTCTCACACCATACACCCACTATCAAAGCGAACAAAGCGGTGAAATCCGTAACAATATATTTTTCTATTATCATATGCATGTGAAAGAAAAGACAGACGATTTGGTTCTAAAAGTGATATATATCTTCATTGTAATTTTCTACAACTTTGTATTAACTACCTAGCTTTATGAATTGTGTAGTTTTCGTGTTCATTGGAATAGACACAGCCGAACAGACAGTATTTCTATGAATGGACTTCGCTCAAACTTTTAAACCAATTAGGAATATGCACTAAATTTATATGAAGAAAGATCTTCATGGCGATTTCTTGTTTCCTGTAATTTTATTCATCAAGTTCAAAATGTTTTTAAGTTTTCGTGTTCTCAGATAGACAGATTTTATTTCAAAAAAAATTTTTGGAATTCAAAGGGATTTGAAATTAAGAGATTCGTTAATATCCAGAGTTCAAATTTTTTAACGATTACAATGCATTCTTCTCTTATACCTCGTATATGAGAAAAAATAAAAATTGTCATTAAATTTTACGGTTCAACCTTTTTATTTTTAATGACTAATGCACCACTGTAGGCAATGCAATAATATTTATAACAAGTTGTGAAACCGGCTTTTATAACAAATTTATTATATATGGAAACAGCCATGCATCAATCATCAAATGAAAGAGAAGATTTATTTCCTGTCTAAAGATAGTTAGTCATTCCATTTACATACCTTTTAAAATTCTTAAGAGCTTATTACAGATACGATTGCAATGTCATAATCATCGTTTTTAAAGAAAACCTTCCATATTATATATATATATATATATATATATATATATACAGGTTGATCAAGAAATAACAGGAGGTGTTCGGAGCCCTGTAGCGTGTTATGTACTGGACGAAATATAACAAAATTTGGCTACCATGCACATTAAAGTATCAAGAAAAGAAAATTAGTACCAAAAAATACCGATAGGAGAAATTTTGGCGCTGCGATTGAAAGTTTAATATGTAATTTGCATGAACGTATACTTTGTGACATGAAATAGAAGATAAAAGGAAGGGTTGAGGGGATTTAAGTCATTCTGCGCTGCCACTACGTGGGCGCGACTTATTAGTCAAGCTGTTTTATCAGCGAGATGAAAATGGCAGTGCTGCTCTTCGTGAATACCGGCGGTTAAAACAGTTACATAGAGGAACGATGACCATAACTAACTTACGAAGAATAGTTGAAAGATTTGAAACAACAGAAATTCTTGGTGTGCGAGGATTCTAAGCCGAGGACGTAAAGGTATAAAGCAGGGACAAAATGAAGAAGTTGCAACTGTCGTTATGGATCAGTCGATAGCTAATACGCAGTGCACGTTCAATATCACGACAAACAGATATCCCGTTCTCGATGATGCAAAAGATATTGAGTAAGATCCTGAAATTTTATCAGTATAAGATAACATCCATGAACTGATGACACTGATCTGAATCTTGGCAATTTCTGGTTGTGGGGCATTCTGGTTCGCTTGAAAGGCGTTGTGTATCAAGGACATGTTCCTGATATTCCTACTTTAAAAGATCAAATAACGTTATATGCCAGACGAATAAATGCCTATATGATGCGAGCCACAGTCGAAAACCTCGTGGTGGTCACCTTGAGCCAAATTTGTAAGTTGCTATAATAAGCGTTTTTCATTGGTATTTGGTGTGTTGCTATTTACTGTTTCCATTGGCAGTTATGTACTCTTTTTCCAGACATTATAGGCTTGCAGCTTCAGGATTTCCCCTATCGGTGTATTTTGTGACTAATATTTTTCTTTCCTTGACAAATCGAAACTCTATACTTTAATGTGTATGGTGTACAAATTTTGTTATATTTCGTCCTGTCCATAACACACTACAAGGCACCGAACTCCTCCTGTTATTTCTTGATCACCCTGTATATATTAAAATTTTCATTCTGCTTTACTCAGACACTTTATTCCTTTTTCAGAAATAATTTTTCTCTAAACAAATAATAAAATATAAAAGAGAAAATTTTAGCCATTATATTCACCAATTTGTTTCATATTAATTGTTTATTTATACTGATAAAATGAATTTCTCTGTAAAGTTCCAGTCAGTATTTCTTCATTCACAGATTTTCTATAGAATTTCTTAACAGCAGAAGAAGGCTGTACCTCTCACTGTGCTTTGAAAGATTTTGTTTTACTATCCCCAGATACCCCAACTGAAGTCATTTCCCTACAGATCAAAAGAGCACTTAGCGAAAAAGTCGAGTTGTTTCCGTTTTTGCCATCTGCCCGAATTCTGTGCAACTTCCGTTAACTGTTTATTCATTTTATTTATTCAGCTGGCCGTGACTTCTTTTGCTTTGCTGATGATGTACACCTTCGAGGAATTCTTTAGTTTCTGTTTTTCTAAAAATTGCTGTGGCCTGCTCTTTTGTGATAATGGTTCTAATATCTGAATGTTAATAGATTGCGATCTGATTTTCAAAACAATTTATTTTCATCAGGACTAAAATTTTAATAATAATTAAGCGAACTCTTTCCCGTACAATAAATATTGTTACGAAATTTTCCGCTGGGGTTCGTTTGGATAGTGGAAGTGATATGGTGTAAAGAACGCTCAATCAGCAAACGGCAGTAGAAAATAAAACAACGACGTTTATTTACACGAAGACACACAGGACAGCACAAAAGCGACAACTATATACAGCACAGAAGACGATTATCTTCACCCGAGACGTGTAGCATACAACAGCACACAACCAGAATCTACTGCAGACAGTAGCGCACAGCTCAGTTCAGCACTAGCTTGACTTCGTCGCTGCTCACCGTCGCTTACGACTACGCCTCTCCATCTTCAGACCACTCACTCTCGACCCTACTGACTGACTTCATTGACTCGACTCCGCTGCTCTCGAACTCGGACTACTCCGTCGTCTACCTTCTCTGGCAGCTGCGGCTGCTTCCTTTTATAGGTCTCGGGAGGCGGGGCTAGAAGCCTCTCAACCAATCAGGAACGTTCGAGGCGTATCTCGGTTCCTACTGGACGGATCGGGAAAATTCTCGAAGTTTCAGGTATAATCTATTTTGGCGCCAAAGTCACCAAATGGTCGCCAAGCTCTAGGACCTCCGACGCGCCACCTGGACTCCGTCCCATTCAAATGACTGTAAAACTTTCTTTCTGATGATGGAACAAACTATGCTGGGAAACCGAATTGCAGGTTTGTAACAATATTTTGATGAGCTGCTTATAATATATAAATTCTACAGAAGTGATGGGTTTCTAATTTTAAGAATATGTCATCTAACATAAAGTTTTAACTGCATTAAATGTTAGACTGCATTAAAAGCTCAATATTTTGCGAAATTCTGAATTTTTTTTTAATTCTAATATTCTTAATGTTTCAGCAGATTTCTTTATTAAACCTTTTAAAATTTTGTTTCTAAATCCATTTTTTAAGAAACACTGATTTTTATATTTACATTTACATGTATATTAAGGCTATTTTGCATATTTATATGTTATTTTTTTAAATTTTAATTTTTGTTAGAATTTTTTTATGAAAAAACTCACAAATTAAAATATAATGCATATTTTTTGTTCAAATTTGATATTACAGTTTCTCAGTATCTTCTGCAGTTCTTGAACTTGGGAATAAGTAATCAATTCATTTAGAAATGTTTTGTAATGGTTTTAATGCTTTACAATATGAAAAAAAAGGAAAACCCAAGTATTGGAGAATATATATAAATACAACTAATTTTTTTAGTTCTGTAATTAGATAAAATATTATTTGCTATCTGCGAAATTTTAAGCAAATCATTTGATAAACCTCTAAATAGAAGATTATTGATTTATATGTCTTTTTAACCATAAAAAAAATATCTCTTTTTCCAATTTTTTTTTAAATTGTCATATATCTAGTTTATTCTGGTTTCATAGATATTTTTTCATCCCTTTTTTTTATACAAATATTCAAAATTATATCTATTTTCGAACATTTTTTTAAACAATTCATCCCAAACATTGTCACATACCTTGAAGGAAGTTAAAACAAAAACTCAATGAACCAATTATTTTAAATTTTGTAATAATCTCAAAACGTTAAGGATTTTTCGGGCTAGATACATGATAATATAACACGAAAATTTTAACTCTTAACAGCATCCTTATTGTTTGAAAAGCAATGTTAGTGCATGCAAAAACAATCACACCAAGAATATTTTCAATTTTACATAGTTTCCAGTTTTTACACAGTAATATGAGTATGCCAAATCAATGCTCGGGAGACTTGTTTAATTTTTAGTTCCTCGTATATTGAGTACAAAAGGACAAAATATTGATAAATTGATCTCTAAAATTTTGCGAATCTCTACGTTTTAGAACTTCCTGTTTCTTAAATACACCCTTCTGGGATTATACCTGTTTGTATATGGCTCCTTCCGTCTTTCTGCAAAATGTGATACCTCAACAACGTTTTGAGATAAAAGGATGAAATTTGGTATGCTGAATTAAAACAAAATTTGAGGATTTCCTTTAAATTATAAAAGATATCACTTCATGAGAAATGTGGCTGTTCGACAGTGCGAGTACAACTAAACAAAGTAACTATTAGACGTCGAGAACTAGATAAGTAAAATATAATACATAGATTTATAACCTAAAGATGTTTTTTTATTAAACTTTGTTAATCAGATTTACGTCCCGTTTTAAAGCAACACTAGGGCTATTTTGGAACGGATTTCGTAATTTTCGCTTTTTTGATTTTCATAATTTTTTTTGGGAAGGATTTCGTAAAGTTGAGTTGTCACCCCTCTCCACACCACACCACACCAGCGGAAGGACAGTTGGTCCGGACAGTTTAACATGCACCAGACCCGCTGACACGATGTTTCTTCTCTGGAATCGGGTCTCGAACCTGCAACCCTCCTGTTTCGAAGCCGAGACCTTACCACCAGGCCACCGCGGCCAAGTAAACTTTGAACCAGATATATCGAAGAGTTGTCTGTCTGTCTTTCTGTACTTTCGCAAGCATGTTCAAAAGCATAATTCAAAAAATGCTATGGTTTAAATAAATGCAATTTGGCATATATTTTGTTATGCATTGCTATATATTTGGTACAGAGTCTTTTACAAGTTGAATACGAGTCCAACGACCTACCAACCAGGCTATCCCGGTCCCCTTCGTGTTGTAATTATCGTATTAATTTATATCCGAACAACTAGACAGATAAATTTCCTCAGAACATATTTTACTCAAAATCAGACAAAAATCTTCAAATCTGGTGAAAATACCGTATATCAAATTTCATTTTGAGTTATTTTTGTCAGAGACAGATATACAGACATTTCCCAAAAATGTGTTCTTTGAATTCATGATGGTCTTTAAAACGTGAAAATTCAGGAAAATATCGAGTTCGAATTTTTTGTCAATTACTATACTTCCTCTATAATATATATATATGAAAAAATAAATATTAGATGAATATTCTTACGCCTAATAAATTAAAGGGGCTTCGGTTGAAAAAATAATTATTTTGGAATTTTATTACTTTATATCAGAATTTTAATGATACTCCAAGTTTTAGACTTCCTTCTTTCATATTTTTTGGCATTATGTCTTTCTCTCTCACTGTGACAAAGATAACTCAAAAATGGAATTAACTGGACCGATAAAATTTAATTTACGGTCTTTGTACCAATTTACGGTCTTTGTAGATTTCTATCAAATGATGATCTGTTCGAATATAATATAACGAGATAATGAAAAAAAAAAAAAAAAAAAAAAAAAAACGAAATTATCTAGACAGATAAAATTTGGTACACAGATTTAACATCTACAGTTAGACATCCTTCAAATTTTGCGCCAAATCCGAAAAAATTGACAGTCTGTCGGTCTGTACTTTCAGAAACATGCAAACACAATAATTCAAAAATGCAGTGGCTTAAATATATCATATTGAGTATGGCAATTTTTGACTAAAAGTGCAGTTTTGCGTCAAATTTTGCTTTCAATTTTGTTCCGAAAAGAGCAAATTTTATTTTTGGTTACTATTAAACACATGACATGGATTAATCACCAAAATTCTCCATGTATTTACACGATTACAAAACTAAAAATGCTAAATTCACGCTTAATGCTAACATATTGTTACGAAATTTTCTTTACCGGGGTTCGTTTGGATAGTGGAAGTGATATGGTGTGGAGAACGCTCAAATCAGCAGGCAGAAGTAGAATAAAAACAACGACGTTTATTTACACGAAGACACACAGACAGCACAAAAGCGACAACTATATACAGCACAGAAGACGATTATCTTCACCCGAGACGTGTAGCATACAACCAGAATCTACTGCTGACAGTAGCGCACAGCTCCGTTCAGCACGAGCTTGACTCCGTCGCTGCTCACCGTCGTTTCCGCCTGCTCCGCTCTGTCGCTTACAACTCCTCCGCTCCGTCTTCGGACTTTACTCCGTCGTCTTCGACTACTGGCTTCGTCGTCTCCCCTTGGCAGCGGCGGCCGCTTCCTTTTATAGGTCACAGGAGGCGGGGCTAGAAGCCTCTCAACCAATCAGGAACGTTCGAGGCGTATCTCGGTTCCTACTGGACGGATCGGGAAAATTCTCGAAATTTCGGGTATTATCTATTTTAGCGCCAAAGTCGCCAAATTTGTCGCCAAGTCGACAAATGGTCGCCAAGTTTGTAGCCAAGCTCTGGGACCTCCGACGCACACCTGGACTTCGTCCCATTCAGATGACTGTAAAACTTTCTTTCTGTTGATGGAACAAACTATGCTGGGAAGCCGAATTGCAGGTTTGTAACAATATCATAATTCAGGATTAACCTTTATTAGAAAGTATGTAGGAAAGTTTTGGGAAGACTGCTCCTGATATTTTTACAAGAAAATCGATAAAGTTTCAGTGCACAGATATATGATATAAGCGAGCGAGAGAGAGAAAAGTCTTACTATCGCTATGTCCTTACCATCATCTTGGCATAGCGAACAACAATCTCCGAGTCACTACAATATTATTTGCATCATAATGAGAACTTGATACAATGAATAATGTAAAATGTACAAACATACATAGTTTTCACGAATGTCTTAAATGTTACAGGGCTTACGAATGTCTTAAATGTTACTTAAATAATATCAAATGTATATACTGAATGATACTAGTTATCAAATGTATATACTGAATTAAATCTTTCAAGCATGGCGGTCATTTCATCAACTATGAATATCAAAGCCTTGATTAAACTTTTATTAATTTTTAATCACCCCATGAAGGAAGCATATTTTTGAAACTTAAAAAATGTACTATAATGTAATTCTCCGTTAAATAGATGTTCGGTTAGAAATCCAAGGTCTCAGTATAGGATATCATGCTTTCTTCAACAAGAAATCACTCAATAATCTAACAAAACACAAACGAAGCTGTCACAAAACAGTGCTTGAAGTAACAATAAGATACAAGCAATAAATCACTATTAAACAACTGCAACAACACAAAGTGCTCAAAGAGAAATCGTTTGAGTTCAACTCAACTACACACATCTTTCGACTTTATCACTACATAGTTCATCTCAGCGTTTCATATTTTCGGTGATAGGGCAAAGAATTTTCTAGAAGAATATCGTATCTCTTCTCCTAATCAAGATGTCATAAAAATTTCCGAATTTTTCTGCGACCTTCAATTTTGTCTCTTTACATTTTTCGCCAAGGCTGCAGTAGGGAGTCATTTGTTCGGAATCCGTCCAGCAACTTTAGAATAAAATCCAAAAGTTTGACAGTCTGTCACTCTGTACATTTGCAAACACGAAAGCGAGATAAATTCAAAATGCATTAATTCAAATAAATTTAATTAAATATGTAATATGTATAACGTGACTGTAATTGTATTTAGTCACTTTTGTCACTGTGTCAGTTTTTTTTATTTCAATCGGTCAGTAAAAATGCATTGAAAATTCATATTCGGTTTTCTAACGCTTGCATATTTATAACACCCCCAACAATTAATCGCCAAAAATTACACTCGAGAAGACTCTTCGATAGTAACATGTTATTAACAATATGCATGCATAATTATTAGAAAGTTTTGGAAAGATCGCTTGCACTGATTTGATTTTATAAATGGGATAAAAAAATAACGTGCAGCGATATATCAAATACATTCTTATTAAGTAAGTAAGCACTGTAAGTAAAATTATAACATTCTACTTAAGTAAAAATGTTATAATTTCAACGATTGTACGATAACTTATAAACCAATTAAAAATTTCTAAAAGCCTATCTTAATAGTGTCTTATTACATAACTTACTACACACTACAGTGCATGGTAATTATTCTATAGGGTTTAGTATGAAAACATTGCATCAGGGTTGTCGAAATTTTACCACCTGATCGTAGCTAATAATCACCAGATCTACAATCTCCCATTTTTCACCGTTTTTGTGAGTATGCCATAACCTACATATCAACCTAAAAGCACTCCACCAAAACTTTAAATCTCTGGCATTCAGAAAAAAAAATATCTGTAAGTCATTTTTAATTCGCAAACGGGTGTAAAATTCGCGAAACTCTCTAACTGGTCTGCTAACTGCAGAGAAGAATTTCATCCAATCAGCATAGAGAGTCATCGGTGCGCGAGAGAGTTAACTACCTTAAAGGGGGAGGGAGGAATCATTATTCATCATTATGGGGCTATAACGAGCCCGAACTTGGCGAGAGAAACCGCATTACTAATTCAGATCGTTCCACTTGCAGAGCTTGTCTCAAAATGTTCGCTCTTTTTTGAAAATTAAGCGCGGTTCGCAAGTGATCCGAAGGCTTTTTTTTAATAAGTGGATGATTTATCTGTGAGATGATGATTGGGTATTCGAGAGCAGGTTTAAAGTCTTTGTATTTCCAATATGCTATTTTTAAAGACTGAATCGGACTATATTTGAATTTAGAAAATATATATCTAGATCACCACGATTTTTTTTTTATTTTTAAATGTAAATTAAAATATATGTTGTACTGTATATAGTATCAATGCAAACGTTTTCTAAACATACAATTTTTTTTATTTTCTTATAATAATCTGAAATACGAGTATTTCTGTGATGATAAAAGTTAAATGTTTTCAGTGATTTATGTATTTTAAATATATGTATTGAGCCTGACAGTCAGAATATTAAAAGACAGAAAACTATTACGCAAAAATCGCTAAACTCAATTATATGTAAAAACAAAGTTTACCATAAGGCGATTGTATTCCATATTCTATTTGGTGATTTTCAGACTACACCAAGATAATGAGTTTACTTTCCAGTTTTCAGAACCGCTAAAATCACATTTCTGTCAATTACTCCTGTTAGCGACAGTTTATATTTTGGCGATTTATTATGGGGAGACATAATAATAATTCTTAATGTCTAGACATTCCATATGTCTTTGCATATTTTTTAAAAGAAAGATTTTGGCAACTTCTGGTAAATCAGCGAGTCGTCAAATGGCGTCTAGTAATAAATATGCCTAATAACGCTTCGAAAATTTTTCCTTAAAAGTATTTGCAAAACGTAATTTTCCGATCCAATGAAGTATTAACCTAGCTTTTTTTTTTTTTTTTTTTTTGCTTTTTATTAATACTGTAAAAGAAATACACTGTTATACATTATTAAAGAAAATATAATCTTAGCAGAAAGGTAAAATCGTTAAAAGTTGTAAATGTTGTGAAATAGCAAATGTCCATATACCTATACATTGTATCTCTCAGTTAATTTTTTTTTTTTTTTTTTGCATTTAAAATTTCCAAAATATTTTTTTTCGAAGCCTAAATTCTTATATATCCAATGTAAGAGGAATACGGACGGGTCTAAGAATAAATCAGCTTAAATATCTAACGAATTCACTAATAATATGAGAAGAGGAAAAAGCGTTCGAAAGAGAAGTTATGCTATATAGGATAAAATTTTATTATTCAAAAAATCCATAAAAAGAAAAAGAAAAAAAAGAAGTATTTATGCTTTTTTTAATCCCAAAGAAATAATTTATTTTTTCAAACCTTAAAAACAATTTCATCCATTTTTTGCTTTCTGATATAACAGTATACTTTAATTGGAAAACAAAATTCAATAACATTGTCTTGTAGAAAATAATAAAAGCGCTCGTAAGTAATTTTTTTTAATTAATCACTTTTTATTCTATCATTATTACTTGCTTAAATAATTCACAGCGGAAAAAAGAAGACACTGTAAAATCGTCGTTTTTATGTACAAAAAAAAGGAAGTGAAAAAAAATCGTTTGGTACTTTTCGTTATACATTAAAAAATTTCCTATCTTACATTTGTGTTTTATTTTAAGTGTTCATATTATACTGTTTTAAAAATATTAAGTTATCAGCTTCATTTTTTGAAATATTCTTTTCTATTAAAATATTAGTTATGCATATATATTTTTTATTGAATAACTTTAAAAGTTGCATTCAAATCTTTCGTTTTTATCCTAATAGATGAAATTATGAACACAGATCAAAGTGTTTCACTTTTAAAAAATTCACTTTCACTTTAGAAATCAAAACATTTCACTTTAAAAAGATATATTATTTCGTAAAAGAATTTTTTTATGTATCTACTCGTTATAATATTGTTTCAAAGTGGTTACTGGTTTCTATTGCAGCTATTGATTGTTTCGTCGTTCTGTTTCCGTTGGATCGTTCGGCATTTCGATCGTTTTTTTGTAAATCCATTGTAACGCTATAGCAATCAAACGTTTCATTTAGTTTTCCTCAAATTTAATAAGAATGTCTCTTGAAGTCATAAAAAATGACGTGTATATAAGGGCTTTTATTTTTTAATTACATTTCAAGGACGTTGGACTTTTTTAAGGCCATTTTGGAAAGAACAAATATTTCATTGTAATATTGCTAATATTTATTAAAGAGGACATTTGATTAGGATTTTGTGAATACTGGCGAAAAATAGTATTTAAATATAGCGTTTTGGGAGAAAAACTATTGTGATCTTTTTTGGGGTAAACTGAATTATTAGTATCTACAACTGAAGGCAATTAATAACAGAAATGCTTGATCGCATTTCTGTTATTAATTGTACTGTTAAAAAAATTTCTGTTAAAAAAAGTACAAGATGAAACGGTAAATCTTCTTTATAAAAAGATCTTACACGCACAATTGCAATTTAAATAATTATCTCTACTAATAATAAAACTGCGTGCTAGTGTGTGTGTGTGTGTGTGTGTCATGTCCACGACTGTGTGGGCATGTGCGTGTATTTTGGCGCTCTATAGTCCAAACTATCAAATTTGACACATTTATATCTCTGAAGGTGTGCACCTAAGAAGAAATGTGCGTTTGTGTGTATGAAGAATATATTAAACTTTTAATCTGAAATTTAATTAACTAAAAATAAGCCGAATTTTGCAGTTTTTTTCCTATAATTTTTGTTAAGACTGCCGCTTTGAAAAAACGCAGTCGACTCTTCATGGCCGAATGGTAATAGCACTGATCTCATAATCAAGAGATCGCAAGTTCGAGTCCCGCTAGAGACAATGCGATTCACAGTTTGTGCAAATATTTGATTCCTTGATTTTATGTTTTCCTTTATTTCATGTTCCAGAAGATTCTGGACCTTTCTTTGGTTTACCAGATAAGTGTTCTGGACTTTTCTTACTGTCTCCAGAAAAGTATTCTGGAACTTTCCCTGCTAATATAAAAGCAGAACTGTCAGTTACTGTGTTCTGAGTGAGTTCGGAGTTGAGTTAATAAATTGGTTTACCTCTACTTCCTGAGTGTGTCATTCCGTTCCACACTAAAGTATCTACGTGACAATATAATTGCACAAAAAATTAATTTTTTATCCTTTCAAAATCCTTACAAAGTTTTAATTAATACCAATTGCAAAATTAAAAAAACTGTAAATGATATCAATTTAATAATACTGCAAAATGTTTCTGAATTTTAGCAGTTTTCAAAAATATGTGTTTATTACACCGTTTTCATTGCTTCCTTAAATATTGTTACAAACCTGCAATTCGGCTTCCCAGCATAGTTTATTCCATCAATAGAAAGAAAGTTTTACAGTCATCTGAATGGGACTAGCGCGTCGGAGGTCCCAGAGCTTGGCAACAAACTTGGCGACCATTTGGCGACTTGGCGACAAATTTGACGACTTTGGCGCCAAAATAGATAATACCCGAAACTTCGAGAATTTTCCCGATCCGTCCAGTAGGAACCGAGATACGCCTCGAACGTTCCTGATTGGTTGAGAGGCTTCTAGCCCCGCCTCCTGAGACCTATAAAAGGAAGCGACCGCCGCTGCCAAGGAGACGACGAAGCCAGTAGTCCGAAGACGGAGCGGAAAAGCAAGTCAGTACTCCGAGCCAGTAGAAGGAGAAGTAGAAAACGGAGGGGTCGGAAGCAACTGAGGCAAGCTAGTGTTGAACTGAGCTGTGCGCTACTGTCTGCAGTAGATTCTGGTTGTATGCTGCTGTTGTATGCTACACGTCTCGGCTGAAGATAATCGTCTTCTGTGCTGTATATAGTTGTCGCTTTGTGCTGTCCTGTGTGTCTTCGTGTAAATAAACGTCGTTGTTTTTATTCTACTTCTGCCTACTGATTGAGCGTTCTCCACACCATATAACTTCCACTATCCAAACGAACCCCGGTAAAGAAATTTCGTAACAATATTTAATCTCGAGATTTTCTTCTATTGGTGAAAACTAAGGAAGAAGGAGTTTGCTTAGTATCTGCATACTCTACAAGAGAAAAAAAAAGTTTGAAGTTACAATTCTATTAAATTTAGAAAGTTAATGAAACACACATACGTTTTTAACTGCGCTTTGATATCATGGAACAGGTCTCCGTTGGAAAGATACATTTACACAATGAAGAGTATTTATCCAAGAAAAAATAATACGGCTTTATTGCATCCATGAGGAATCATTGTCATAGAAATATATCTAAAACAATTTAATTTGCAATGAATTTTAATCGATTTCTCAGAGAAGCTAGTTAGTCGCCAAAGATGACAAGTAAAATAAGTTAAAAGCAACAATAGTCACTGTTACAAACCGATAAACAAAAACTCACTTAAAAACAACACGGTACCCGGAGATAGTGTACAGATAGTAGATAAAAGTATTAGAAAAAAACTTTTTTCTAAATTTGGATCTCGAATAATCTTCGGCAAAATCCATATACAGATGCTAAAACTTCCGAGCAGTTATTGAAAAGAAATCTAAATGTGAAAATATGTACGAAAAAGTATGGCTTATTGCGAAAGATAAAGATTCTAAAAGTATTACCGAGTCTTTATTGAAGTGGACAGTCGTTTTGAACCGGATTTGTGACCTCTATGATGGAGTTAAAAAAGGAAATCAATCTTGATCATAAAGGCTTTCGTCATATTTAGAAATAAAATATTTTCCATCTTGTTCTTTCATTTTAAAAAATATATACTAAAAATTATTTTTTAAACCCAAACAGATATTGTTTGGGTAATGAAGGACCGAGGAACTATAGCGAGAACACGTCTCAATAATTCGACCACTTATTGCTGTACATTTATTGAAATTATAGCTTTATAAAATCGTGTGCATAAAAGAAAAAAAATCTCCATATCCGGTGGCATTAGAACTCATGATACCGTAACTTGAAAGCGATCTAGATAGAATATCGACTAAAACTTTAAAGATTATTATAAAAGGATATAGCTCATTTTTATTTTCTCATATACGTAGTATAGGAAAAGAAAGAATTCTAATCGCCAAAAAATTCTTTATGATTTCTATTATCTAAAACATAGATTTTGATGAACAAGAAAAAAAAGGTTGTTGCGCTAAACGTGTGAAATCCAGCATATGAATTTATTGAGAGGATTTCTACTTATATCATTATTCAAGTACGAGTGAACACCGTCTGTGATTACAAGTGAATAAATCATAAATAGATTAACAAATTAAATTTGATACACAAATTTAACTTCTAAATGTAGATCTTCTAAGTTAAACTTTGAAGAAAATCTGAAAAGAGATGACATTCTGTTGATTTGTTCTTTGGCATGCGTATAATCAAGATAATAATAATTAAAAAAACATTGACTTAGGTAGATAAAATTTGATTCTTTGATTTTTTAATTTAATCAAATTTTAAACAAGATTTGTCGAATAATTGAACGTCCGCCAGTTTCTACTTTTATATGCATGCAAGGGTGATAACTATAAAAACCAAACTAAAAATTAATGAAATAGTGTACCTTATTTTGTGACTATATTTGTAGATTTATAACGAATTTTGGTTTCAGCTGCTTGAAGAAAAAAAAAAGGCGTCCAAAATATATATTCGATTTTCTAGTGCTTGTGTATAAATGTCTTTTCAGCGATTAATCCCCAAAGATCGCAAGCTAAATTCAGTAAAGATACTTAATTTGCGGCACAAATCGATCGTTCATATCAATTGTTCATCAATGGAATGCAAATAATGCATGAGTACCGATATTAAATATACTAAGCTCCCAGTTCTCATATGTGTAAATAAAAATCTAAGCACCCGTGGTACGCATGTTCAGAATTTTATGCCTCTGTTTGGGCATACCACTTTTATTAGACTATGCGAGACAGTTTGAAAAACACTATTCCCACTTTTTTTTTTACATGACAACGCTTCACACAATTACTAGGAAGTCACAATTGATAAATGCTTTTATTTCTACTGATCTGCACTGAAGAGTCAGAAA
>JAPMOR010099319.1:14935-44251 GCA_026543865.1 Argiope aurantia
TATTTTGTAATCCAAGTGATATTATGATATTTTGTAATCCAAGTGATATTATGATATTTTGTAATTTATTTAGATTATGAAAGTGTATTAAAGCTTATAAAGAGGACAGAAGTCTCTAACTGCAGTATAATCTGTTTTCTTGTATAATTTATTTCCATATTAAATTTTATCAGTAATGTGTTACACTTGTAAAAGGTATAATAATGGCTGGTTACCTATGACATCAAACTGCTATAGTTTGATAATTAGTATAATTATTTTTGCAAAACCATTATTGTAAATTACCTAAACAAGCATGACAACTGTTACAGTAAATCACTATACCAATCAAATCTTACGCATGTATATATTTTATAAGTTTATGTATTGTTTTTATATATTATACTTCTAAATACAACATTACAACATGAATACCTAGTATTTTTGAAAATTTATATATAAAGTTTTTTTTTTTTAATTCTAAAGAATCTAGTACTCATGTATTTCAAGATAAGATGAAAATTGTCAATTTTTCAAAATGTAAAATTTGGCAGTTTTTGACATTTTTTGGTTATATCTACTCAAAACAATTACCTTTTTAATGATACCAACGTTCATTTCTGAACAATATTTTTAACTTTACAAAATTTTAAAAATTGAATTTGATACACAAATAATAAAATTGTCTTAATTGCTAAGATGAAATGCAATGTATTTTCATTCCACAGTTAAATAATTCATTTGCATATTTTAGCTAATATTCAGATGAAAATAAAAATAAAAAATGATTTTCTTTGGATATTAACTCTGAAGTCGAATTTTTACATCTACTTTTTAATTTGCACACATGATAATTTTTTGAAGAACAATTCCATTATATTAATATTTTCATACTTATAAATTAAAAAATTAAATAAATGCATTTCATATTAATAATTTAATAGCCAGGAAAGACAATATTCAGTATAAACAAGCGGATTACGAAAGATGGCATTCAGAAATACTCTCAGTGAAGTACATTCAATTTATTTTATCATGAATGTGATAAAGATGCCAATCTACATGATTAAGTTATCAAATCTTGATTATATCAAAAGATTGGTTATTAAAAAATCTAGCCAGCAATAGAAGGGATAAATAATTCCCAACATTAAACCCCCCCAAACAACAAAGATTTATAACAAAAATAGCAAAATTTTATGAAAGAATGAATTAAGCTAAACATAAACACTGAGTACAAAGCATTATAACTAAATGAATTTAAATAAAAAAAATTTAATATTTGAAAAGTAAGTAAATTATTACATAAAAAATTAACTGATTGAAAAAATAATAAAATTAAATAAATGCTGATTTCTGCCAAAATATGTCATGTATATAGTATGTCCCCATAGTCAATTTAATGAATGCTATAAATAAGTGTAATTTTGACATATAACTATAGTAATTTTCTCTAGTAAATATTTGATTAGATATAGCACAGAATTGTTAAAACCCATTACCTAAAAACTGATATATTGAGTAAAAATACCTAATAACTGATTCTATTACACACATCAACTAAGATAAAAGAAAATCAATCTAATTCTCATTTTTATTATTAGTTACTATCAAAATAACAGAGTAATCACAAAATTAGAATATATAAAGGAAGAAAAATTTTTTTTGACAAGACCAAAGGAAAAAACACAATTCCTCTTTTGATAATTACTATGTTCCTTTCTTAAATTGATGCACACATTGATACAATTGTAAAATATATTTAATATAAAATATATTGTGTCAGTATATACTGATAGAATTTATATTCTAGAAAATGACAATTCATTAAATAATACAAATTACTCAACCAAAATTTTGCAAGTTCCAAAAAGTTTTCGTACTACAAGCAATTTTACCATGAAATCAAATAGCAACTTTGACCCAAAATAAAATTTTTCCTTAGTTTTGGTGGTTTTAATAGTAAAATTGACAGGTTTTTGAAAGATGGCATCAAAAATTCATTTTGAAAGAAATTTAAAAAAAAAAAAAAAGCTTAAATAGAAGCTCCTAAACATTTAGAGATTATATAACTTCTAAAATCAATGTATTAACAATTACAGTTCAGACAGATTAGAAAACTGTCCAGAATGATGCTTGTGGATAAACAAATCAGTCAAATAGCAAATTAATTTCACCCACATTTTTCAATTGTTTTAGCATAAATTTTAAAATTGTTGATATTAAAGAACATAATAATGCATTTCAAGCTTAACCTGTTTTTTTTTTTCTTTGGTTAAAATTAAAAAAAATTATCATACCTTTACAATACATCTATTACCCTCGTTAATCAAGAAACAGTTTTCTTCTTTAAAAGCAATTGGAAGACGAAAGAAATTTTTTATTGATACACAGTTATATGAGCATTCTTCGTCAAATTTGGCCATTTTACTTACATTATGATACAACAATACAATGCGGCAATATTATACATGTGGTTTATTTTGGTTAAATTGTGGATCATTTCATTTCATTTCAATGTTGTTCATTATTTATACTGGCTTTATCACTATTCTTACAAAAATTATCTGAAATTTAAATTGATGGACAAAAGATTTTATCTATTCTAATAAAGCTTTTAATATTTTTAACCCAAAATAAAACTAATTTAAAATTTTTAAAAATTTCTTGTTAATCATTTTATCCTATTCATTCTCGTCAAAATGAAGTATTAATGAATTCATTTTTAATTCCATCACGATCTCTAAAAGTGCTTAAATACTATCAATTTTAAGATGGTATCGATTTTCGAAACAAAAATATTCCAATAATTTGCTGTCTATACTTGATTATCCGATACTACGTTGTTGTATGTCAAAGGAAGTGAATTAATTAATGGTCATTGATCGAGCTTGTAAACACAAAAATAAATCAAACTTTTCACGTTCTGACTGAAAAAAGGTCAGCAAAAATCCACCAATGGCATTGCGTAATTTTTTCCATCAGATATTTCCGAAATATCATTTGCATCTTTCTAGTATTCGGCCGTCAAACTTTTCAAGGAACTTTACAGTAAATATGACCGACAACAAATTAAATGTTATTGAGTTTGAAAATTTGAAAGACAAATTATTGAAGCGTAACATTACTCTGATAGATGTGCGAGAACCGAAAGAGTTAAAGGAAGATGGGAAAATTCCAAATTCTGTTAATATACCTCTGGGTCAAATAGTGGACGCATTCAAGATGTCCGAATCTGCTTTTCAATCAAAATATGGAGTTCAAAAGCCAGATGCGCAATCAGACCCTTTCGTGCTATCATGCAGATCTGGTAAAAGAGCAACTGATGCATTTCAAAAGTTGTCTGCTCTTGGATATAATAATATTAGCGTGTATTCTGGCAGTTTTCAAGATTGGGTAAAAAATGGTGGACCTATAGAAAAATAAGTTCAGCCCTGTGATGGAGTGATTATTCTGCAGTTGAGCTTGAAAACAGTTTTGATTAGTTTTTTTTTTTAAATTTTACTCTAAAGTTTTTGATGTTTTATCATTTATAAAATATGTTATATGGAGGTTTGCATATATGGTTCTTTTGTTGTTAAAGTTTCTTATATAACAGCTAAATATATTGCTTTGATTGTCTTTCTCGCTTGAGCTTGAAGTTATATTTTTCTATAATTAATTTTCATCATTATCATTGAAACTATTTCATTTCTTATAAAGAATTTTAATTTTATTATTTGGATCTGTAATATTTGCAATGTTTATGCTGTTAAAAGCAGCATGTTATCCATTCTCATTTTATATCAGAAAATGAGTGATTATGTGATAGATTGTTATGAGCGAGGATAGAGCCTGGGACCTTGTGGTTTACAGCCAAGTACCACTCGTGTCTTGTAGCTGTTATCTGATTTATAAGGTTCACTACAATTATAATAACAATACAACTATATCAAGAATTGTAGAAGGTTTTTATTTTTATTTTAATTGAAATGAATAAAGAGTAAAGATTTAATTAAGAATATATACGCTCAACAGTGTAATAACTTTAAATATATTATTGTAAATAAGGTAGGATTTTTTTTTTTACCGATTAAATCCACTTTAGTAAGAAAGGTTAAGATGTTAAACTATGTTTGAAATTTTTTTTTTAATTAACTTCTAAAAATTTAATATCTATATCTATACTTTTATGAATAAGTAATTATATTTATAAGTATCATAAAAGTCATTTATATAATGAAATGGATAGAAATTCTGTTTACATAAGAGGGTTTTACAAAGAAGTATTTATTTTTGAAAATATGCTCTATTTGTTATGAAATATAGGTTGTAAACTTTAGTATTTAATGATAAATTAATGTGGAGAAATTATTAAACAGTTCTTTAACTGATATTTCTTTTCATATAGAAATCATGTTGATAGTTTATTCAATTGAGCATTTTTATTAAAAGCTTTTTCTTACGATACCAATTTTGTTAAATGGATTGTTTTGATGAATTTTTTTTCACCTGTTCTTAAAATCAATTTTAAGATTCTAATAGCAAGTTTATGTGTAAATAAAACGCCTTAAAGAACTGGTTCAATTGTGAAGAGATTTTTTCTCATTGTTGCCAATTTTTATTATATACTTATGTTATTCTCTGTATCACATCTGTATGCATTATGAGAACTATATATTGAATAAGACAAATAATTTTATTCTTTACGAAATATTTTGTAAGAAAAAATATTAAAATTATGTAGAAACAATTATTGTATTGAATTATTTTTTAACTTTATTATAGATTTTTTTTTTAATTCTTATTCGCGAGCTTAAATCCAATGTATTACTGTACAACTTTAGGTAAGATAGATGTAACCATTTGGTTACAAATATTATTTTATAATTAAATATTTATATATTAACCACAAAAATTTAGATGGATAAAATTTGACATGCAGGTTTATTAATTAAAGTAAAGATTTCAACTAAATCTGTACATTGTCCCATTTTTTTTTTTTTTTTACATATATATAAATACGATATCTCAAATACTTAATGACTTATGATCTTATGTTCACAATTGCAGTTTTATATCAAATTTTGGCTTCAATTAGTCTGAAAAAAGTTATCCAAAATACATATTCCATTTTGGATAAGGCATTATTGCAATAGCATATTTAGTTGTATAGGGATTTATATTTACAGTATGCTAGCAATTAATCTCCAAAAATGTTAGAAGATTGCACAGCAGATTCAGTACAGAAAGTTAGATTCATACCGAAGATAGATATTTTGCAATTAATGTATTCAATAGGTTTTCTTTATTATAACATCACAGTTTAGCCAAGACTGGTTGGTTTTTATTGGTGTAAAAAAAAAAAAAATCACTTTGTTATATTATGAAATATGCTCTCTTCTATTAGCACAAAATGCCCAACATTGTTACAATTTCTACAAGATGTTGGCCAGCATTCAAAATGTTAGACAATATCATGAAAATATTATACATTATTTTGTTTAATGTCTAAAAATTTGTGGTGTTCATGGCCCTGTCTGAAGTCTACCATTACATACAACTAGAAAGGATAATATCTTTATTATGGAGTCATTGATTTGGATTGCACTTAAAATAGATAAACCTTTAGTAAATGCACCAACTCCCATTGTTGCTAAAGAATTACAATAATTATTAAAAAAATTCAAGAGGTATTTTTGCCTATCATTTGTTCGGGTATTGCTCGACTATTCAACTTTTGAATGATCGTAAGATACCACGATTGTTATATGAAGTATGGAAGTACTTGCCATGGTTTGAATAATATGATTAAAAAATGCTTACTTTTCGATTACATACTTTCAGTTTTCCCGTTTCTCTAGCCTAATATATTAATCAATACAACTACATTAAATAAACAGCATCCAAAGAACATAGCCAGGTCTCTTACTTTAGACCTGGACAATACCTTCTCCAAAAGATTTCGAAAACTTACCCATTTGTTTATGGCCGCGCTTATTTACAATTTTGCAAATGGCGAGTGCCTAATGACCTTTTATCGCGGAAATACCAAGATCGATCGTTGAATGGTTAAACAGGCTATATTGTATACGAATATTTTGCAAGCGACAATTAAGAATTTAATTCGACAAAAAAAAAAAAGAGTGGATCCCGATGTTTTCATATTTTTTAAATAATGAGCATGCTCACATTATAAGCAGAAGATATCTTATAACCTTTTTGCGTTGCTTTCACGATACCATCTAGTAAACAAAATATAGAACTTCATTATGGATATATTGTGCAATGGTGTACGTTAACAACGTAAAGCTGTGGATTCAATAGCAGAGTCTTTAATATAGAAGATTTTTTTTATTAAAGCTGAAGATAATTTATATATAGAGAGAGGACCTTTGGATAACAAATACTGGCAACAACGTATAAAAGAGATAACAGGTGTAAGATAATCCAAACAATCAGCAATTGACACAATATTCCCATCTCTCAGAAAAATAGAATTTCACAACAGTAAATGAGCTCATATTTCTATATCAAAATAGTTGGCAACGTTTCCAATATGCACTGCTAATATAATAGAGTAGACAAGTGCCCCAAGGATGGTGCTCTCTCTCACAACTTTAAAACCGTAACATTTATAAAACTCCATTGCTTTAGAGTATGTTTAAAGCAGCTTTCACCAGAAATACCACAAGAGATACTTACGCATTTCGTTTTAATTTTGTAAATAACGGATAGTTTGTTTCTGCCACTGGACAATGGATTCGGCTCCTTCTCGTTGAAGTGCATGCCAACCCCCTTTTCGATGGAATTCTCCAGATTCCTTCATTTCTTTCAAGTATCGTGCAATGCCAAGTACCACATCATCTGCATATGCTTCATCACCATTGGCACATCTTACTGCCGCATCATTAGCCAGCGTTCCACAGAAATGGAGGAAATCTCGAGGATTGTAACCACTTTTGAAATAGGGTACCATGCCAGAGTATGTAATGAATGGCATATCCTCTGGATCGAGTTGTAGTTTCGAAAAATTTAACACTACGTTACCTATTGCTTCTGTGAACTTGCTTTCGATGTGATTCCGGTAAGTATCACCACTTGTGGCCGGAGTCCATGGTAGATTGTTACGACTCATAAAATCAATCATCAAGTCTTCAGCAAATAAAATAGCTTCTGTAGCAATATTCATGGCAAATCCCATCTTTAAAAATCAAGAAATGATGATTGTACTCAGTTGGTGATCTTAATAACTATGCAGTTGCAGTACCCTTTTAAAGACAGATTTTTGTCATTGACAATCGATATATTCATTTCAGTTTAGTGAGTTTAGTTTTAATTTCAGTTTTGGATCTGTTTAAAACTTATATGTCGGATATGTATGGTTCTCAATAAATAAATACTACTGCACTTCTTCGTCTTTATTTTGAGTCATGTCAACGGCCGTAAGATTCAAAAGGATTATTCATGTTTATTCAAACTGGATTAATTAAAAGGAAAGGGATTTTGAGATAATGATTTTCAGCACAGTTTAGAATCAGTTTTGAAGAGAGGATTGAAAACTGACCCCTATTAGCACAAGATATTGTACGACATTTCCACGATGCTGTACGATATTCTTAACACCGGTCAATATCAGGAAGGTAACAACATTGTTGGAAAATTTGATAACGGTTTACATCCTTTGGTTTAGAATCAGTATCGAAGAGAGGATTGAAAGCTCTCATAATTCATCCACACATTAGTTATTGGATTTGAATGAGAACCGGAATGGTAATTATTTTGATTCAAATTTAATACGATTCAAATCTTAGTCCCCCAGTAATCGCAAGTTAAAACTTAAATATCACACACACACAAATATATATCAAGGTATAAATGCCTTTGTAACTTTTGTCTTTATTTTGGAACTTATGTCAATGACCATAAGTTCCAAAAGAATTACTGATTTTCAAACTGGATCAATCGAGAAGAAATGGGGTTTAACATAATGGTTTACATCCTTTGGTCTAGAATCAGTATCGAAGAGAAGATTGAAAGCTCTCATGATTCATGCAACATTAGTTATTGTATCTGAATGAGAACCGGAATGGTAATTATTTTGATTCAAATTTAATACGATTCAAATCTTAGTCCCCCAGTAATCGCAAGTTAAAACTTAAATATCACACACACACAAATATATATCAAAATATAAATGCCTTTGTAGCTTTTGTCTTTATTTTGGATCTTATTTCAAAGGCTCCAATTCTAAAATGATTATTGATTTTCAAAACAAATCAGCCAAAAAGAAAGGGAGTTTGAGATAATGGTTTACATCCGTTGGTCTAGAATGAGCATAACTGAAAGCTATCATAGATCATGCAACATTAGTTATTGGAGTTGAATCTGGTCCATTCTGTACTTGATTCAAATCCAATTTATATATACACTAAACAATATAATGTCTTCTTCAAACAATGTATGTAGCCTTCGCCTTTATTTGAAATCCTATATCAATGACCAAAAGTACTAAAAGAATTATTGATATTTATTGAAATTGGATCAATTAAAATGAAGGAGAGTTTAAGAGAGCGAGAGTTTAATTTACAGCTGTTGGTTTAAAATCACCAATGAAGAGAGGATTGAAAGCTATAACAATATATGTAACATTAGTTATGGTATTCGAAGCAGAACCATTTTGCCTTGATTCAAACATATGATTTGAACCTTATTTCTCTGTATATAAAGGATAATTAAAGGTACATCATATTCCACGCTTGTCTATTATCAAAATGAATCTGATTTTGGTTTATATAATCTTCATTTAATATTTAGCTGATATTCATTTAATATCTGCTGGATTGTTCTAGATAGTTAGATCTAGAATAATCAAATTTAGCGTACGTAGACTTTGGTGGTTGGATTTTTGCATATAGGAGAGATTTTTTTTCTGTAGTTTTAATTACTTAAAAATTATGCAAAATTTTCGCATGTTTCCTTTAACTTTAAGAAATATAATCATTCAAATCGTTTTTTAAAGAAAAAATTCAGAAGAAATGCGAAAATTAATAACATTATCTTACCAGAGATTGACTATATGATATTTCTTATCATGTATAAATTTTTTAAGAACCTTTCTAATATGCTACAAGCTTTTTTTATTCTGTTTATTATCTTTGTAGTATGGATTCTGCTAATGATACATGTAGCTTAAAAGATGAATAAAAAATAAAGTTACAATATGAAGAAAGTTAGAAGATAGATGAACTGAACATTTACATCTTTAACAACGCTGTAATATCATGGAACTGCTCATCATCAGAAAGTTTCCTGCTCATGGTGAACAGAATATATGTAAGTCAGTTAAAATAACACAACTTTAATCTCTGGCAGTTTGACGGTATCATAGACATAAGGTTACTGTCCAAAAACGATTTAACTAAAATGAAATCTAACCAAAATCCTTGGCAAGCCAGTTGATCGTCAAAAGCTACTAGTAACCGATAAAAGAATGTGTTAAAATATTAATGTATGGCAATATTTGCGGAATTATTTTTGTAGTTCCATACAAATATGTTCAGAAAACCTCGTAGAAAACCAGTTTTGTAATTCAGTCTGTTAATGAAGTTTTCGATTATTAAAATGATTATGGCCCCTTCTTATTCAATTCTAATTAGTTATTCTGTATTACATGGCAAATAGAAGTTAGCATACAGATATGCTGCTTCTTACATATATTAAATAAGCGGTCATTTTTAAAGTTTTCAGAAATATAGATATTCTAAGTGTGATCCTTTCACATCCAGTAATAGTTATATTCGGCATCTGTTAAATATTACTTAGACTATATGTAACAATAATTAATGTTCAAATGCAAAGACGAAAGCGGAAAATTGACCATATTATTTTGTGCAAACTATCGTTTCAAGTAATCGTCTTATAAGACGGGAAAGCATGATCGCGGGCGATCACCACCCGGCTCTGTGTTGGGGGACATGACCAATGTCGCAGGTGAGGTCGCACCGATTTACTAAGTTCTGTAGGGCGGTATTTGGCCATTGATTGACCAGCGATTTTTTGTTACTTAGGTATATTTTCAAGTACATCAAAGCTAATATAAATATTAGAAATGCATATTAAAGGAAGCCAGTATTTGCTTTAAGCAATCCAATTTTATTGCAGTAGTAGATTTGATGTTAAACATGCATACGAAGAATTCTAACCTTTCGGGGTTGTATACCTACTCTCAGTCACGAAGTTTTTTTATATTATTTATTATTATTCCAATCTTATGTCTGATTTCAGATTCAAAGAACTATACTGGTCTTATATTAACCCATTAGTTGCCACGATCACCATTTGGAGATTTTGGAGATATGTATACTACTTGCAGCAAAAAATATATGTGGCATGTCCGAGTTTCATTACATATTAGTCAATATTGTGAGTAGCTGAAAGTATATCCTGTGCTTAGTTTCTTTACAATAAGGGAACAAATTTGAAATTCGGCTGTAAAGAGAATAGAACAGAATTGTCGCATTTGAAGTTTTACATTTTTTCTTTGGCTTTTATAATGAAATATCTTTCATAAATATGTAATTTAGGGGTTATAGTAACCATCTACTATTTACTCAGTCTTTTTTTATTGAAATGATTTTATTGGTAATTTTTATAATGATATCCATTTGGGACTTATTCAAAAGTATCAAATATTTTTTTGAAAGAAAACGCAATTTCAATTATACTGTTATACAATTTTTAGTGAATATACATAACTTATCTAGCTAAAAATTTAAAAACAAATTTGACAGTTAATGGGTTAAGTCGAGTTTTGGTGTTGTATAGAGTTCGAAATAATTTGAATTCAAGTGTAATTTTGCATTTTCCTGAAGAAAAAGTTATGGAATTAAGTGAACCATGAAATTGAGAGTAGTAGTAGCAGCAATGGATTTGAACAATTTTGTTACAGAAATTAACAACTGTTCCCAAAATATTTATACTAGCGAATTTGATAGTGTTGCAATTCCAATGAAGCGACGACAAATGACACTACTGGGAAATTTTCAGCGATAGCGAAACAGAAGAGGAAAACAGGGTAATCTACAAATAAAGGCAGCTTGGCAACTATATATAAACTGAAGTCCGCGGAGGGTTGATGTTCCATTTTGCAATTATACGGGAACTAGTATTGATAACCGAGATAAGTTTTCGATTACATAAAAACATACGGTTAATATATTAGGAATATTTCATTCATAAAATGGATACTGGAGAAGAACAATATGCTTTTAATTTTCTTATATTCAGAATTTTTCTTTAAAATATCCTTAGTCTTCAAAGAATTAACACGTTCGATACTACGACTTGTATCTGTTGTTTCAAGTATCTAATTTGATGACACTTTATTATCTTATAACTTATAATAGAGCAAGCGTTCATCTAATTAGATGATTTAGTATAATTGAACAGTAGATAAATCACACGATATTACACGGCAGATAACGGGCAAAATATGCTATTCTATTCGTATATATCTAAGGTAAAAATCCTATCACGCTTCTCTTTCAAGTGCAATGTTAGTCAACAGATTAAGGAAAAAAAACCAGTTTAATTTACTAAATATTTATTGATAACAATTTCTTCTCATAGGATAAAAATATTGATTTACTGTTGAGATGATTGATTTCAGTACAATGACAATATGGGAAGAAATGAATATTTTAACAGCAATGAGAAGTGCCAGCATAAATATACAAGCAATAGCGTTAGAGCTAAAAACAATAAAATTACATTTTCCATCACTATGCAGGATTCTGGAGAAGCATTTTTATAATAAAATAAAGGATGCATAGTGGACAGCTGTAATGATTAAACCCAGAACATGCAACACTTGGTATGGAACAGAAGGTAAAGCAGATGTTTGTAGTGAATAAGTGGATACTTCAAGAATTCTTCAGTGCTGGAAGTTCACATCCATTAATTGCATTCTCACCATTCTCTTCGTTTGTTTGCACGTATTTGTTACCAATACAAACAACAGAACAAAATACATGAAACTTGCATAGCTTCGAACTTACTTCTTTTAGTTCAAACCAACCACCCTTTCTTTCAAACTCGCCAGACAGCATGAACTGGATCAAACTAGAGGTTATTGAAAGTATGGCATAATCTCCTGACACAGCGATTCCATTTTGGACATCGCGTAAAGCCTCAAGAGCTTTTTTCCCACAAAAATGAAGGAAATCCAAAGCGCTGTAGCCGCTAGGAAAGCAATTCATCTCATAACAAGGTTTAGTCGGCAGGTGGGAGAAGAAGCATACTACCCATAGTATATCTTCGTTAAAAATTCTTCTATAAAGGTTTCGGTATTTTTCACCACCTGTTGTAGGATCAAATTTTATGCCAAACTTTTCAAAGAAAGCGCACATCAGATCTTCGGCAAATACGAGGGCATCTCCAAAATCACTATCTTTGAGACTCATCTTGAAAAAAAAAGGTATATATAAAAACTTATTGAGATTATACCCTGGTTGATGAATAGCTTCCAGAATTAAAGCTATAATGCTTTATAAAGGTTATTTTGACTTGCAAGTGCCAATCTATTTTCACTTCAGTTGCTTTTCATCGAAAACGTATCTTGGAAAATATGGGATTTTGAAAGCGGATGACGTGAAATCTGTACGGAGATAAAAACTTTGAAATCTCACGTAAGCAGAGTTCACATGAGGCCAACTATAGGGCACAATGGAAGACCACGCCTACCTTAGGAACATCACGTGACTCCAACGGGGCAATGGCAGATATGCCGGATTTACGCTCGACCAGTTATGAGACGTCCAATATTCAACACATGCGTACAAAGAGACTGTTTTATGTTTGCCACCATTTCATAAGAAAGATTCAGGAATTCCATGCTTGGCTTTAAATTGCCGTTTTGGCGTCTCTGAATTTTTTCATTGGGTATCGTATTAAAAAGATGTATATTTACACAAAGAGACGTGGTAAAATAATAATAAAAAAACATCACCATATATAAATTTGGAAAACCATAGAAAAAATGGCAAATAAAGTGAAAAAAAAACATAACTTTGCATCAGAACGAACAAAAAGTAAAACTTATCGGAATTAATCTATAATAAGTGATTAATTTTTTCGTACCAAAAAACCCCAGCAAAATCAATGAACGCATGCTCAGTAAGAAAAAATACAATAGAGTGGCATGTTGCTGTCCGTCGGGACAAGTGCATGAACCGGCAAATGCTGTTGCCATGGAGCGAACAGCATTTTTCAGCTTTTCTACGCATACATTGCCCCAACTGTCCTTCTTATAAGTGATCGAGTGTAAACCCACCTATAGTTCGTCTCATCAGGTCAATTATTTGCCATTGTCCCTTTGTGGTCACGTGCCGTTCAGGAAGTAGGTGTGACCTTCCATTGCAGCAGTATTGGCCTCGTGTGAACGCTGCTTATTACGTATGGCATTGGTTTTTACATATTTTATCCGAATCTATATGGGATGGTGCTATTTTCTCATAACTACTACGTCAAACTGGTTTGTAAAATTAAAACTCAAGTCATTTCCAAAGCCGAAATCAAATCTGAGAGTCTTTAAAGATATTTATGAATTTATATTTCAATTACATAATTATCAGCACCTTATTTAGGTTAATACTCTTCAGAAAATTTATACCTTTCAGCTTTTTGTAGATTCTGTAATCAATACTGATTTGCGGACTTCAGTACATCGTAGTCTTCTGTGAAACTGAAGATTCCAGCACTTTTCCGATTTTGCCTACAATAACTGAAGATATGCAGGAGCTCTGGAATTATGACTCAAATCCCTGGTAGTACATGGTGTTACACAATATTATACAATATATTATATCATATCATTTATATCAGCGATATTACTTTATATAATTTAATGTGCATCAATATGATAACATATTACGAATATTACTTAATGTCATACAATATTGTACAATATATGCATGCTACTAGGGATGTTAGAATATCATAAAACAAACTCATAGTGTGCCTGCACGCAGCCATGAGTCAGAAATAAGATGTAATATTATTATAAAATACCAACACAGAATTATTGGATGTCCCAGAATTTAAGGCACAAAACTAACACATTGACTGCCGCATGACGCACCTGTGCGTTACAGATAATGTGTTATTGTATCAAACCATCTATCTTATTAAATGACCCCAACTCTTCTAGTATAGTTAAGAGATAGCAAAGAAAAGGTCATCTAATTAGACAGATGGTCTGAATATCAAGGGCGAGTCGTGGCAGTGAATGCATTAATAAAGTGGTAGAACCTAAAAACGTTTTGTGCAATGCATGTGGTTGGAACAAAAGTAAAGAATCTGAAATTCAAGATTAGAATTAGATGCAGTAACCGAGACAGTACTAATGAGCTACCCGATAACTTTATGATTGCATCTAATAACAAGATAATGCCCATTTTCGAAACTTTGCGAAATTGGCTATGTTTGTATTTATTGCGGCTGTGTATGCAAAACATAGTGTAAAATCGTTTTTTTCCCCACCAATTAATATTTCAACCGTGATTCTAGGACATTCAGTATATGACAGTATACATTAGATGCTATCCTATCGTACGGCATTTCAGATATAGGAATGAGAAGTACAATAGATTATCATTTTCCTGGTAGGTATAGAAATGATGTAGGATTAAATTATCCTCATTCTGATAAAAAAAAAAAACCTTACATAAATACAAAATTTGATCCAAATCATCTTTAGAGCCTTTTTCGAGATACATACATACACACACATATATATATATATATATATAATATAGGGTGGTCAAAAAAAACTTCCCCTATATATGAAACCCTAGCGGCCTATCCACTCAACCAATCGAACCAAAATTTCAGACATGGTTGTTTGAAGGTATGCGCTGGAGATTGTGATTATTCTAAACAACGTAGAGCTCACGGTTACGGTTACAGTGAGAAAATTTTGAAATTTTCGAATGGCAACACCCACTTTTTCCTTGCCCAAATTGATCAACGTATTGAAAAACCACAAATGGCGTTGGAACGATTAGCGTGTGACAAAAATTGCCGGCGTAAAGCATTTGCAAAGAAAAGCATTATAAAGGACTAATGACAACACAGAAGAGGAGCTTTGACGCACTTTGCATAATTCACAGGATTAGATATTAAAAGCACCAATCGCAGAACATCACGTGCAAAGCAGTTTGGGAAGAGTGTTTCTTCAGTCAGATGTTCGATTGTGACAACAAGATGACGCTTACAAAGAAACAACGAGGTGAATTGATAAATCTGTTTTATCTGAACGGGGAAAATGCTGCCGAAGCATTGCGAATTTATCGGCGAAATCACAAGCTAACACGAGGCCCATGTTCCGTAAGAAGTGTACGTGATTTGGTAAGAAAATTTGCAGAAACTGGATGCACTTGCAAACGATCTCGATCCGGGCGACCATCTGTTCCAGTTGAAGTTGTTGCGGAAGTGGATAACACGATGACTGCAGATCCATTGCATACTGCATGTTGCTCGCAATTTGGATTTATCGAAAACCACAGTTCTCAGGCTTCTGCGTTCTGTTCTGCGGATGTTTCCTTATCGGTTTCAGCGCGTCCAGATGTTGTAGTCTGGAGATGAGGAACTGCGTGTAGACTTTGCAAATTTTTTCCTCATCAGATATGATGAAGATGACAGATGGCCGCTGCGGATAATATGGACGGATGAGGCACACTTCTCTTTAACTGGAAACGTTAACACCAAGAACTGTGTTCACTGGGCAGACAAAAACCCTCACTATGTGACACCAGTGACTTTACACGAAGCCAAATTGACTATATGGTTCGGTATCACTAATACATTTGTTCTCGGTCCGTACTTCTTCAAAGAGGTCACTACAGCAAGTTTGAAATCGTGCTCTGTCACAAGTGCGCGGTATAAATTAATGTTGCAGAATCTTGTTATTCCTGAATTGCAGCAACGAAATGTCATTAGTGACATTGTATGGATGCAAAATGGGGCTCCTCCACACGTCGCCCAATGTGTTCGACCAGTGCTGCAACAACACTTTGGTGATAGAGTCATCTCTCGTAACTTTGCAGTTTCGTGGCCTCCGCGATCACCCGATCCACTCCTATGGATTTCTGGCTCTGGGGTTATCTGAAATCTAAGGTGTACACGCCTGGTCCACGAGATGCGTCAGAATTGAAATATGCCATAACACGAGAAGTTATGCAGATTCCTCCTTTCATGTTACGTTCGGCATTGTTGTCCACAATCTCCCGAATACAATGCGTTGTCGCCTGCGAAGGTAAACACGTTGAAAACCTGTAAATAGAACTTTCCATTCCAATAAAGACTTTTTTTCTCTCTTTCATCTCTGTATTGTCATTAGTCCTTTATAATGCTCTTTGCAAATGCTTTACGCCGGCAATTTTTGTCACACGCTAATCGTTCCAACGCCATTTGTGGTTTTTCAATACGTTGATCAATTTGGGCAAGGAAAAAGTGGGTGTTGCCATTCAAAAATTTCAAAATTCTCTCACTGTAACCGTAACCGTGAGCTCTGCGTTGTTTAGAATCATCACAATCTCCTGCGCATACCTTCAAACAACCATGTCTGAAATTTTGGTTCGATTGGTTTAGCGGATAAGCCGCTAGGGTTTCATATATAGGGGAAGTTTTTTTTTGACCACCTTGTATATTATATATACATATAATATATGTAAAATTATTGAATTTCGAAAGCAGTAACGAATATATAATGTTCGCAATAGCTAAAGGAAATATTAGATCTTATCGCTATGGGGTATTTTTTCTTTTTTCTATTTGAGTTATATATTTTTTCCTGTATGATGTTGAATATTTAACAGAAAAGAGAATAATAAAATAAACAATAACAAAATTTAGCTTAAAAAATATTTTAAGTTCAAATAAATATTGCTTCTTCTGTTGTACGTACAAGAAACAAAAATGAATGGGCCGAAAAAAGCAAAGACAGATATTTGTGGTGCCATCTAGTGTCCCAAATGAATATTACTGATTCGGTTATATTTAATGGAAAAAAGAGAGCGGTATCACAGTGAATAATTTTGAGGAGTAGAATATAATTTATAGACCATTATTTTTAACTGGAATATATAATATTTCCAGTAGAATATAATGGTGTATGAATTATTCATAATCATGGATTATTTTATTTATGAAAAATCATCTTTCTTTTTCATACCCATTTACCAGCCTTTCCACTTCTTTACAGATAAATAAGTAATCTTAAGTAACTTTGGAATTCTTATCTATTAGATAATGTTCAGATTTAATAAAATTTATTTTATTTAATGAGAACAATAACAAAATTTAATGTAAATGTTATTTTATATTTCGATAAATATTGTTGCTTCTGTTGTACAAGAAACAAGAATGAATGGGTCGTAAAATTTTTCATGAAAGTATTATATTAGGGGTGCCATCTAGTGTCTGAACTGAATATTATGATTGGTAAAATTCAATGGAGAAAGAGAGAGCAGATGTCGCAGTAAAAATTTTTGAAGAGTCGCTATTTTTTCCAGTAGAATATAATGATGCATGGATTTTTCACAAACATGGATATTTTATTTATGAAAAATCATTTTTCTATTTCATACTTGTTTACCAACCTTTCCAAGTAATTCTTTACGTATAAAGTAACATAAATAATTTTGGAATTCTTTACTATTAGATAATGTGCCATCTTTTAAAAAAAATTTCATTTGACCTGCAATTAAAGTTGTACTAATGAAATCGATTCAAATGATTCGATTCATCGATATCTGTTATAATTCACAGAGGAAATATAAACGCTATACTTTTGCTGACTTAAATAATACTTTTTCCTACTTTTCCTTTAATAATATTATTTTGCATCTTCCATTAGAGCTTCAATTAAATGTATGGCATTTTTTAAATAGTTGTAATATTAATGAATTAATTAATACCTATTTCTAATTTGCTCCTTATTTATTATTAATAATTTATTAATGTACTTAATACCGATTTCTACCTGCATCAGGAATACATTTTATTTTTTCTCTGTTATTGTTTCTTTGTTAGTTTGTTTAACCTAAAGTACACTGATATTCTTTGAATTTATAATGTATTTCAAAGCCACACAAAATTATTAATATCTACTAACTACAAACACTAATGCTTTTTTACATAGTCTTTTATGTATTGGCTCTCTAAAGTGGTTTTTGGACCTAAAGCTGTCGAATTTGCCAAGAAGTTTAAAGGATGGTCTAGATGAGTGATTATTTTTGAAATTTTTATTAATTAAAAATCATATAAATTTTGGAATTTTTTGTCGATAATTTCCGGAAGTGTCACATAAACTTTATTTTAATATTATCTTAAAATTAAAAAAAAATCTTTGCAGTAATATCGATTAAATTAATGTGTATTTTTCATCTGATTTTTCACCATTCTTTAAAGATAATATTATGCAATATTTGCAAAAATAACTCGCGTTTATTTCATAAGATTTAATTAATACCTAGAATTCCATTGTTTGTGCAAAAATTTAATAGCTTTTTTAATTCCTTTGTTAAAAGCTAAAAAGTGAAATTTCGGGCCATCTTTTTACATTATTTGGCCATGTTGTCATAAATTTTTATTTTATATTATTCAATCAAATATTTGGGGAATCTGTACACAAAGTTTTTAAAGATATTAAGTAATATATCTGATATGCTGAAAGATTGTATTACTAAATCTTTAAGGTTTTATTAATGCATTTCAATTCAACGGAAACATTGTTAAATGTTCTTGCAGGATACAAGTAAAATGCTCTGTATTACTTAAATGTGTAAATCCACTGCGTATTTTATATGAGAAATTAGATAATGAAGTTACCATGTTAGACAACATGAAATTAAGTATTTGATAACATACATGCAAATTTGAAAGCACTTAACTTAATTATTTTTAAAAAGTTCATAGTATTACGAACAGAATAAGTGTAAGATAGCTAAAACAATACTATTTAAATGACTATAATATTTTAATGCTAAAAATTACTTTGTTGAGGAAGCCATAAATATTAACCTATGCATAAAAGATTTATTTAAAATTGAATTCTCTGAATTTTCTCAGGAAACCAACTAGTCGCCAAAGATGGTTAGTATCCAACAAAACAATAGTTCCTTTCGTTTCTCTGTCGTTTTCTTTTTGTTTTTTAATAGCATCTCATTCCTAAGATGATTACATTCATTATTTATTACTTTTATAAAAAGTAAACTTCTCTCAGTTATCAAATTTTATTAGGGTCTAGTAAAAAATTGCTAAAATATAAAATAGAATAAATTTTTTTCAATGTATAGAAAGTTTTCTTTACACTGAGTAACACTTAAAAGTAAGAAATGGGATAATTTGGAAAATTTTTAAATCCTGAATGAACAATAACGAAACTGCTTGTTTTGGTTAAAAATTGTTACTCAATACAGCAAATATTCTATATCCGTGGAATTGTGTGACGCCGAAAATCCAAACAGCTCCCAAAATGAACGAAAAGTGATATAAATCATAACAGGAAAAGACTTTAAATTTTTTTTTATTTGCAACAAGATAACAACAAATGCAATTAAGACCATTTATAAAGTAATAAATTTTTGTATTTATAAATGTATTGATTTAATTTTTAATAAATAAATAAGTCATTCATTTATTTGTGTTGAAACACTTTCTTCAACGACATTTTTGAGATTAACAAAAGATGTTTTTAGGATATCTTGGATAATCCACCACCGATAATTGAGAAGTTTACTTTATAATTAGATACTGATTATCATCAAGGGAAACAAATAATGTTCTAAATCTCTTTAACCCACCCTCCCACCTTCATTTTTACCTTTTTATATACGTAGTATAGAGAAAGTGTTGTAATCGTCAAAAAATTCGAACACAAGATTTTGAACGAATCTCCATTTTATACCCGAGTTCGAAAAGTACATATTTAGAAAATGTTCGTCTGTCTGTCTGTGACAAGTATAACTCAAAAACGCTTTGGGCTAGACTGATATACGATCTTTACATCAAATTTGTAGATTTTTCATAAAATTTTGTGCAAAATCTGTGGGAAAGTCTGTCTGTCTAGCTGTTCGAATATAATTTAGCATAATAACTACAAAACTAAACTGAATGGATAAAATTCCGTACACAGATTTATCATCTAAATGGTAAACACCCATTAAAGTTTGAGCCAGATCCAAAGAAGGGCTCATCGTCTGTTAGTCTATATTTTCAATACGATACTAAAACACGAGTATTCAGCGCGGTTCTTTACTGTAAATACGATAACTAAAAAATGCAGTGAATTAAATATATCAAATTTGGTATGTGATTTTACGATCACAATTGTAGTTACATGTCGAATTTTGGTTTGAAATGGTTTCGAAAAACGCGTATGAAGGGCCAATTCAATTTTCTGATTATTAACAGCAGGCCAAGGATTAATGGTTGTAAAAACTCGCCAATGATGACACTATAGATTCAGTAAAAAATGCTTAATTCTCGCCAAACGTTAATATTTCAGAACTATTGTAATGTCGCCAATGGCATGCAAGGAATTCTCTAGGAAAGCACCTTTCATATATAATATGCGAGAAAAATCTGAAGAGACAACTCCCGTTGTTTTTTTAAATTAACAAAACTGTCCGGCACTGATTTAACGTGAAGAAAAAAATGCGGAAAAGTTAATTCAGCAGCATGATTAGAGCTCTAGAAATACATTGTCACATGATACAACCACATAAGGTTAATGAGCATTATCTCTGTGTTTTATCGGCAAATGTCTGCATGTTAATTATATTATTGAGCGCAGTGCTTAATACCAGCAACTTGCTGAAATATAATCCCAAAACATATATAGCTGATAATTTTCTTTTCATGAAGAAAACAATAGCAATTTTCTGAGACAAAGGCGAATCAATTGTCTTTCAATTATAATAATTTTCGAATCTTAATACTCGGAGGATTGAGTCCGAATTCCATCAATCAAGCTGCTGATCAAGTTGCTTTTAATTGGGAAGAGCTAATCCAGCATGAATGCTCGTCACGTCCGCCGACGACAATGACTTCATTACTGGAAAACGCAACCGCAACGAATCCGTTAATCACTTTTTGAATGCAGTTTATGCAGTGATTTTTGCTTATGAGCAGTTACAGGAAGAAATATCTGTTCTCAGTACCGCTGAGATTTCAAAAAGTGATTAAAGGGCAGCAAAACCTATTGAGAAATGTTTTATTCACAAATCATATATTTATGTCACCAGAACTATATAGTTTTGAGATCTTCCATCAAATGTCCAAGCAAAGTATGTCTCTTTTATTGTTGTTCTTTATTATTATTATTGCCGGCATCCTTGCAAAGGGGTGGCGAATCCTCCCCGTGATCTGGGCGTCCCGGGTTCGAATCCCGGTTCGGGCATGGTTGTTCTTCATCTGTGTTCTATCTGTGAGGTGTGTGAATGCGCCCCCTTATAAAAAGGGGTTGTGCAAGCGAATGTGTGAGTTTCATCTTCATATGAGCTAGAAGTCAGACTTCTGCCCTCGGGTGCTCAGGGGTCTTCACCCTCAGAAGCTACTGCACCCCTTTTCCGTGGTAACGCGGACACGGCATCATCATTAGTATTATTATTAAACTATTGAATGACAAGGGACTTGTTAACTTTTACAGTTATACAATATATTTTGGCGTAAAGAAGAATCTGTGATATAATTGGAAAAAAGTGTAAAGAAACCAGCGGAAGTGGTTTCCATAAAAATTTCAAGCAAACACTCTAATAAAAGTGTCACGCCAGGAAACGCCTTGCATGTGAATGGCACATAATAGTCTCGAAATATTAAGATTTCGCGTGAATTTAGCATTTTTACTGAATCTATTATGTGATTTTCTTGACGATTACTTCCAAGCATGCGGTCAATAATATCCGAAAATCGAATTTGTGTTTTAGATGAATTTTTCCCAACCGATTGAAACAAGAACAATTCGACACAAAATTGCACTTAGAGTGTGGGAAGAGGGTTGGAAAGCTTGTTGCATACTCTAACAAGATACAAAACAAGAGAGTTGTGTGAATTGCTTGTGAACGACCAGTCTAAATGAATGGGTCAAAAAATGCTATGCCATGGCATGTCACCACTCCATCGGCTTAATAAAAATGGAAGAGAAGAGTTTTTATGATTTCATTTCTCTTCCAGCGGAACTAATCTGCCTGTTCACCAATCTTCCCACAAATAATTTCCTTATGACTGATGGTTGTTATTCTAGAGTTGTACCTATGTTTAGCGGCATATTTTATGTACCATTAGGATTCCATTTCCCTTAATGGAACAAACTTGTCTACACTCTTATCTCCCAGCAGATGTTCTTTTTTAAATGAAATATTAATGCATTGAGAAAATTCAGTGGTATAGTATTGGTAAAGCTAAAATTTCTCTTCCATGGCTCCTACATTGTAAAACTTATCTGTCTAACTTATTTTTCCGTTGCTAGTTTCTTAGTGGCTTATGATGATTATCCTAAACACTTAATGACAGTCCTTATTAACCTATCCTAAAGACTGAATGGAAGAGTGAATTTTTAATAAAATCAAGCGTGTGATATCCATGATATTTTTTTCATAAAATCATAGTAAAAATTTTTCAAAACAGTAAATAAAAGCGATTTACGAAAAAAAGAAAAGAAAAGAAAAGTGCACTATCAATTTATCCGAAATCATTTACACATTTGAGAGACATGAAGTGCCATACAACAGGTCATGGTACGAACTTTTAGATGGTATGAACAGTTTGTTACGTTTATCATGTGACCGAAACACCATGTTAATTGACTTCTATTATAATAATTACACGACTAATGAAAGATGCCTCAACTATTCGCTGTTTTGGAACATTCATATAGTATCATGCATTATTAAATGGTCAATAAGTATAAAGAACAAGATTAAGAGGAAACAGAGCTATTTTTAATTTAAAGATCCAATTTTGTTTCTAAATACAAACAAGAAATTATTCGTTACATCAAAATGTAAATGTCATCTTTTAGGTACTGCAATTTGAGAAGCTGTTATTAGTGTTTATTCAATATTGTCTTATCTAGGGAATATTTTTTTATTCTTCAAAAGATGATGATGATTAAAAATTGTTGTGAAACTATGGTTATAATTCAATTCTAATTCTATTACTTGCACAAGTGTTACTTATTCTTGAAAATGAAAATATAGCTTTTATCACTTTTTAATGAAAGTATAAAGTTAATATTACTCCTACTCTAATATTAATTCATTTTGAAAGTACTGTAGGACTGTCTTATATTGAACTTAAATAAAATCTTTATATATCGAAATTTCTAAAGGGTTATTCGATTTTCAATCTAAAAAGAGTTTCCGTGAATCGAATAAAATTTCTATATAACGAATAACACTTTTCGTATAAAAATATTATATTCCCATGTACTCAAAAGCCAACGTTTGGTTTCGTTCATAATAAGAAATATAAATCATATATAAAGAAAAAAAAACTGTTTCCCTGTTTCTCATAATAATAAAAATTCGCAGAAGAACTGAGTTGTTTTCGAAAAAGCAATTAACACTTGTTGATGGCTCTTATGTTATTCTTAGCTTCTGTTATATGGAATTTTTCATTAACCTGGAGAAAGATCTCTAATTTAAATTCAGTTTTAGCTATATATTTTTTATATAGCTAAAAGTCAATAGTTAATAGCTAATAGTTAAAGTTGTAGCTAATAGTTTTAGCTATATATTTTTTATATATAGTTTCTGTTATATGAAATTTTTCATTAACCTGTAGAAAGATCTTTAATTTTAATTCAGTTTTAGCTATATATTTTTTATTGTTAGTACACTCCTTAAAGGTATAGTTGTATAATGAGTGACAATAAATTATTTTTCCGTAAAGAATTTATCCAAAATATTTTCTTCGGATTCAGAGAGTTCTAAATTATAGAGGTTTATCGAAATCTCCAAAAAAATTTTTTTGATAGTCATAAGACGATAAATGGTCATAACATAAAAAAAAAATGAATGAATGTGTATGTGAATGCGTGTGCGTGCGTGTTTGTTGCCATTTTACAAGCTAGACCATTTGACTTAGACCCACCTAACATGGCACATACTACCTACTTTAGAAAGTGCAAATGTGCACCTTGGAGTTATTTTTTTGAAATTTTTATAAGAATTTTAATTAAAAAGTAAGCGAATTTTTTTTACATAATTTCTAAAAATATTACAGTATAAAAAATATTTTTTAAAATCATTTTTCAATTAAAAAAATTATCGTTTCAGAAATAACGATTTTTTTGCCGTATAAGTAATTTTCTACAAAGCCGTATAAGTTATTTTATTAAATAAAAAATATTTTAAACATATTTTCCAACAAAAATGCGAAATGAATTCTGAACGCAAATTAAACATATAATGAATGATAATACAAAAAAAAAATGTGGAATTTTTGTGTTAAAAAAAAAATGTGGCAAAATTTTTGATAAAAATTATTGTTAAAGGTGTTGATATTTTTTGTGTTTGTTTTACAATCCAAATTACTACCGAATATTAAAAAAAACAATAAAACATACAAAGTAGTGAAATTAAACTTTTGTCTTTAATATAAATCATTATTGGCAAAACCGATTTCAGGAAAACAAGCAATATATTTACTTCATTCTAAGAAAAATCAGTAAAAGATTTGTCTACATTTCAAATGCTATTTACATGGAGAAAACGTTTTAATTATTTTATGTTAGAAATAGGTCGGGTGCATTATTACAAAAAGCTAAAATAACAGTGACTAGCTAAAATAACAGTGATTAGCTAAAATAACAGAGACTGGCTAAAATAACAGTGACAGCTGACAAAAAATAGGGGAACCACACAATAAAATGAAAAGAACGACTCGAATTGAAGTGAAACTTAAAAATATTTTATTATATGAATAATGTGGCTTAAAAATATTTGTTGAAGAAACCATTAATATCAAGTTACATAAAATAATTAATTAAATATTTTGGCAACCATTAATCTCAACAAACCAGCTGGTCGCTATAGGCGGCTCATATTTCATACAAAATAAAATTTAAAAAAAAACGTAAGTTAGTGTAACACGTATTGATAAATATTGCATTAAAAATATCAAACTTATTTTGTTTTGAAATATTTTCTACTACGATTATGTCGATAAATTTCTTACAGCAGAGTTTGAATACTGCATATTTAAGTCAAACTTATTGAATATTAAGGTTACTGAACAATTGACGAAGCCGTTATTGTTGAAAAAAAATTATGTTTTTTTCCCCCGTAGCCATCAACCCTTGTTATTATCTATTAACATTGTATGTCATAAAAAATGTTGTTTTATTAACATCTTAAAACTTCAGTCTTTGTTTAGGTAATGACAGGATGCAGGGGATATTATTTTCTTAGTCAACATGCCTGATCATGCATTAAGTTGTTTTGGCTTTAAGGCTCTTTTTGAAGTTGAAAGCATCACTGATTGTTATACTAATTTGATAACAGATGATTATGCAGTGATGACAACAGGCTGCAAAAAGGGATGAAGCCTTTGATTGGTTCCCCGAGGTCAATGAAAGATACACTGAATGAAAAAATAAGCATTTAGAGATTTGTTAATGAAGCCTTGTTGATGACAGACACGCAAGAGATTTAATTTGATCTTGAATAGACACAATATTTTTGCTTTAGGCTATGAGTTTTTGGCTCATTTTGCTTTTTGCTTATGCGTTAATTTGGTTACCTTTTTTTGACATAGAATATGCCTTTTAACAATGGCATGAGAGAAACCGTCACGTTTTTATGCATTTAGTTTTGGTATTAAAAAAATGGTATTTGGCTATTCGAACAGGTTGGAAAGGAAAGAATCTTGTTTAAAAGCCCGAAACTTCAAAAATTGATATGCGCCTATTTTGAATATTGCTGTGTTAATTGAGCAATTAAAATATTGAAAATAAATAAGACACCTATAATAAATCGATAGATAAAGTTTGAAAGATTTATTGAAGAAGACTGGTGTGAAAATGGTAATTGTGAAGTTCAAGTCTTTATATTAATGGGTGTCGTTAAACAGACGAAAAATGTTTAACCCTTCCTGCCTAAGAATCCGGGTTGATTGAATGATCATCGACGCAACTGTTACACTAGAATTCTCTTATTACCAAACTGGCAGATTTTGTTTCAAATTTCAGTGTATTTTTAATTTAATCAACAAACTTATGATTTACTTTGGGTTACTATTTTAACTCGTTTGCAAACAAAATATTCAAAGAGAAAGTGTTGTAGTTGTCGGAAAGATTCCTTTTCGAGATTTAGACGAATTTATTTACATGTTTCAGACCTTCTTGTGATCGAAAAACTTTTTTGGAATTTGTCTGTCTGTCTGTCAATCTATGAAGATGATATTCAAAAGTGCTTTCAGTTAGATTGATGCATTTTAACTTACGTCCTTTATGCAATTTAGTAGATACTTGAAAGAAATCCATTCTCAGAGAATTTGTATAACAAAACGTAAATAGAAAGGTGGATAAGATTTTGCAAATATACCTCGGCCAGAGGATTCGATTTCAAAATCTAATATCAAATTTTGAACCATATCGGTCGACGGAATCACAATCGGTCGCTTTAAGCAGTCGCATGCATGTAAACGCAATACCTCAAATACATAGGCAAGTGAAAAATTATCTACACTTTTCATTCTACAGTTTATTAACATGAAGCTAGGGTTATACTGGGCACATCATTTTTTTACGTAATCTCCCTCCTTTTCAATGCACTTGGCCCAACGGTCAGCGAGCTTACGTATTCCTTCCAAATAAAAGGTTTTCGGTTGGTCGTGAAGCCACTTTTCAACCGCCTTTTGCACGTTTAAGTTTGAGGCAAATAGGCGACTAAGCAAAGCATTCTTGAGTGGCCCAAACAAGTGAAAGTCAGATGGAGCTAGGTCTGAGCTGTAGGGAGAGTGCTCCTATAACTTCATTTTGTTGATGGTTTTAATAGTGTGATGAGACTTGTGCGGCCGTGCATTGTCATGCAACAACAAAACTTTCTTCGACAACTAACCTCGGCGTTTATTGCGAATTGCTGGCTTCAGCTTCTTTTCCAAGATTTCACTATAACTCGCATTGCTTATCGTATTTCACGTTTCCACGAACTCTTCCATTATGAGCCCCTTTGTGTCCCAAAACACAGTTAACATAACCTTTCCTGCGGATGGCCCAGTCTTGAATTTTTTCTTCGTTGGAGATCCAGGGTGTTTTCACTGCATACTCTGGCGCTTTGATTCTGGCTCATAGTGATGGAGCCATGTTTCAACTCCGGTGACTATTCTGATTAAAAGTGCATCACCTTCGTTGTTGAAGCGAATGAGTAAGCGTTGACAGTCCCTAGCACGAGTGAGATTGTGTTCTGAAGTAAGTTTTTTTTGTACCCACCGTGCACAGACTTTGTGAAAACCGAGTTCGTCGTGGATTATTTGATGACTGATGTTCAAAGCAGATGCTACCTCATCGATAGCGATTCGCCTATTCGCCAGAACCATCTCTCGAGCTTGCTGAATGTTGTCATCTGTAGTGGAGGTTGATGGCCGTCCTGCTCTCTCTTCACGCGTTCCACTTGTTCGACCACTTTTAAACTTCCCGAGCCACAAAAACACAGTTTTACGTGATAGTGCACTTCCCCCATATTGCGACGATAGTCTGCGATGAATGTTTGACCCTTTGACATCCTCCGACCAGAGGAATCGGATCATTGCTCGTTACTCCTTTTTGGTGCAAACTTCTAATGGAGCATCCATGATATATTTGTAACAGAAAGTAGAAAAATGGCGGAATTATGATCAAATGCTCATAGAATTATCACAACAGTATAACAATAAAATAAACACGGACAGAAGTCAGTGTGCACAGTTTAAGCAGAGTTATGTCAAAAGTGTAAATAATTTTTGACTTTCCCTCGTACATCATGACTTAAATAAATGAAATTTATTATGTGATGTTTATCTATAATTATAATTCTTTGTTAAATTTTCGTTTTAGCAGATAGCGAAAAATAATCTCAAATGCGTATTCGGTTTTCTTTATAATACAAAAAAAAAAAAAAAAACCCTCACTTGCGAAATTCTGAAAATAAAAATTTGAACGCTTCTAGAATTGATGATTTTGCTCAAAGTCTGCAGTTCTTATGCGAGGAAAAGGGGAGGGAAGGTAACACCTGCATTGGGGAGTGTGTGAAAAAGTTTTTCTGAGAGAGCGTTCTAGCTGCTTTCTTCTAGTTTATCCATTGCAAAGGAGTGTTTTGTGTATGGTCCTTTTATGAAAATACAGAGTTTTTGTTTTTCCACCTTGATGACGGTTGATCTATTAATATACCGGCATTCCCACTATAACATGAATTATCAGAGGTCGATTTTTGATTCATAGTCATATAGGAACAATGCTTGAACAGCCCCTATCCACTAGTGCGAGGTCATTTGAAACAAGAACGGAGTTTTCAAATGAAACTGCGGTTCTTTCCATCCTTAACATCCTTAATTGTTTAAAAATAAAAATATTTTTAAATTTTTTTTTGTTAAAAACTATACTCCAAAATTCACCCATTTAACTCGTTACGTTTTTAAATTAGTGTGTTCATATATATACGGTGAGACAGTCACAATGCCATTGAACAAAAAAAGGTTTTTCCTTTATCTCAAGGAAATAGAAAAAGCTAAAATTCATCAGCTAGAAATTTTATTGTCTATAATAATTTCTTATATGTTTCATTCATAAAAAAACAATTTTAAAAGCATGTATCTTATAACTTTAAATGAACAATTCTTGTACACACACACACACACACACATATATATTGGGTTGTTCGCAAAGTAATTTCGTTTTTCCCGACAGAGGATTTAATTGTATTTTTTTTGCATCCAACTTCACATTTAAGCCGTATAATTTTTATATGCTTTGAGAGCTCATATAGCAAGGCTTGTGTGTGAAAAATTCCAATTAATTCTACGCAGTAGTTTTTGGTTGGTGCCCTTTTAAATATGGAGAGCGATAAGCAGCATTTTCGACATATCTACTGTTTTACTACAGAAAGGGTAAAAATGCTATTCAAGCCAGAAAGAAATTGACCGATGTGTATGGTGAAGGTGTGTTGATAGTATGCCAGTGCCAGAACTGGTTCGCTAAATTTTTTAGACGGTAAAACCTTCACCTCAAATGAGGAGGTCAAAAACCACCTCGATCAGGTTTTTGGCAGCAAAGACGAAAAATTTTATGAGCGTGGAATTATGCTACTACCAGAAAAA
>JAPMOR010099319.1:44351-63902 GCA_026543865.1 Argiope aurantia
ATATATATATATATATATATATATATATATATATATATATAATATAATATAATTATGAAATTATTTCATTTCTCTCAGAAATAGATCAAATTTTATATTTAGATAAGGCTTTGATTTTTATCTATATGGATGTCTTTCCTGAAAAAACGCGATTTCATACAAAAACAAACACATTTTTTATAACTAATTATAGAACTATTTTCTATCTGCTATCATGCCGATAGTGTCATATAGTGATATCTCGAACCCGATTTCACCAAGGTAAAACCGAGTGTACGTTCAAGTAATGATATATAAACTGTAAAATGAATACTGTAATATAGCAGATGTTTTCGAATAACGTATTAAACTAAGTACATTCAAGATTTATTTTTATTTAGATGATCAATTCATATTTTCCTTTTTCATCAGTAAGATTGAAAAATATTCATATGTAATCAGTATGTGATTCATATCTAAATAATTTCTTTGAAAAAAAAAACAAAATCTGCCGAGCAAAATTTTGTTTTCAAGACATTATATTTTTATACACATATGCAATATAAAGATAGAATCTTGTGAAATCCTATCTCGAAGAAACAGTTTTTTGAGTTGTGGTTCATTTCAAAATCCTTTCTACATACGGAGAGATAAAAATCCAAAATGGTAGAATAGGTAGGTTGAGCGAATATAAACATGCAAGACTGAAACGGAAAGTAATGGTATTTTAATACAATTTATTAATCCAGCGTTTGCAGAGAAGATTGTAATGAAGTTCAAAGCAGTAGAGTGTTTCCAATTCAAAAAATGTAATAAAAGCAAAATCGGATAATGTTAAAACATGAAAAAAATGTGTATATATAAATAGATTTTTGTTTGTATATCTCTTATAGAAATGTACAGTTTTTTCCCCAATATCATAGAAATTTGGACGCGTACGCTTCAAGTCAAGAGAAAAGTCGCAGTCAATTTTTCAGTGTTTAAAGAGTAGTTAAAATGTAAGCAGGTTTTGGATGTTTTACAGCTATATCTTGAAAATTTTATAAAAAGATTTTATATATGTTAAAACTCAAAATATTACTTTTTAATGATATCAATCTCATTTCCACATAATTATTTCTCTGATTTTAACGAATTTTCAAAACTGAATTTGATGCACAATCTGCAACGTTTTTATTATAATGATGAAATTTCGAATTAGATTCATCGTTTCATTAACAAATTCATTCGAGTGCTTTTCTGTTGTTACAATTGAGATTAAAAAATTACTTTTGAAATTCATTGATTTCATTAAATTAATTCATCTAATCAAGTAACAAGACGACATTTTAAGTTAGGTTAATTTTTTTTGTGAATATTTTTTCGGTTTTTAAGTTAATATTTTTGTGAAAATATGAAAGAAATTTATTTAATATTTTTAATGTTTGAGTAGTTTTAATGTCTTTATAAAAATAGTTGGATCTCATTTCTAAGTCCATTTTTTGGTTGCATTTACGCAGAATTTTATATTTGCATTTATATATATTTAAAGGTTAATTCACATTTTTAAATGCTATTTTCACAAATTCTAATCTTTGGTATATTTTTCTTACGAAAGATCTCATAAATTAAAATATAATGTATAATTTTTTTTGTTTAAATTTGGTTTAATAATTTCTGAATATATTCTGCAGTTCCTAAAATAGAGAATAAATGGTTTATTAGTTTAAAAATTTCTCTAGTTGTTTTAAGACTTCACAATGGGAAAAATATTGAAAATTTCACTTTATTTATCAGTCGAGTTTATCAACTACATTTGGGATGAATTTTTTCAGAAACGATCGAAAATATTTATATTTTTGAATATTTGCATAAAAAAGATTGAAAAAAACTTCTATGATACTAAAATATATGAGTTTTAAAAAATGGAAAAAAGGGCATTTTTTGGCAAAAAAGAGGTCTAAAGCAAACATTTTCTAGTTTAGAGGTTTATCAAACGATTTTTTTAAAAATTTTCAGATAGCTTAAAAATATATATAATCTAATTTCTGAACTAAAATTATCTCTGTTTCTGTATATTCTTTAAATATTGAGTTTCAAATGATAAATAACACGAAATTTTCCATTTTTTCATGTTATGAAGCACGAAACCAAATATAAAATACTTCTAAAGGAACAGATTACTTATTCTTTTGTTCAGGAACTACACAACATATTAAGCAATTTTTATACTAAATTTGAACAAAAAATATGCATTTGATATTAATTTATGAGGATTTATCGTAATAAAATTCTTTAAAAGATTAGAATTTGAGAAAATGGCTTCTAAAGATTCAAGATAGAATTAAAAAATATGTAAATGCAAATATAAAAATTAGTGAACTTCCCAAAAAATTGGACATCAAAAAAAATTCTAATGGTTTTATAAAGAAACCTTTTCAAATATTAAGAATATTAAATTAAAAAAAATCAAAAATCAGCAAAAAAAGTCTACTTTTTAACATAGTCACCTACCTTAAAGAGAGGATAAAAATTTTCAGGAATAGTAATATATTTCTTAAGCTATCTGCAAAATTTTAAGCAAGTCATTTGATAAAGCTTTAAATAAAAGATTTTTGGTTTTATACCTCTTTATTTCAACCCCCTTTTTGTTCTAATTTTTCTAATACAAATCTTTGTCGCTTAATTGGTATATTTTGGTTTAATAGATTTTTTTCTTTCCCAAATATAACTATTTTAAAGAGTTTTTTTTTAAAAATTCTTTTTGAACATAGTCACATACCTTAAAGAAATATTCATTACATTTTACTAGAATTTTTAAGACTACTACTTTTTACTACATTTATCTTTTTACTTTAGCTTAACAAGCAGGGTGAATAAACTGGTCATGTAAGCTGTTAGTTTTGCTTTTTAAACAGCTCAAAAGCGCCATGGATATTTCTTATTAAAAATTCATTAAATGAAATGGGGTTAATATTGATCGGAAAAATGAGGGATTGTGCTGTAATTAAATCAACCAGCACTAGAAAATTTGTAATATCTTCAACAGAAATGCAGATAATATTATGTCGTGCCCGTAACACCAACGCCCATCAAAAGAAACCCATGCCGACTCATTACACTTCTCGCTCCCTACTTACAAATACCCTTTATAATAGCCGATCAGCAATAAGCAGAAAGTAATAACAGCCCTTTTTGTATCTTGGGTTTTGCTAATAACAGGTTTTCGCTTGAAATCATGCGAAAGTCCGTACATGAAACTCAACTACAAAAGATGGTCATTGTATCACGAGAAAGAAGGAATTGTTGGAGAGGGTATTGTTCTCCAATTGTGGGTTTTCGATTTGTTCGCTTTAGATTGTAGAACATGGGAGGATGTCATTTCAAATGGCTCAAAAAGAACATGGATTTACGTGACAGATTCCTGAACAGAGTTTTGAGAACAAATTATTGTTTTTGGAAAGGAAAAAAAAAATGGGATTGATTCTACGTGATGGAATTGCTTTGGATGTTACTTCCGAAAATTTATTAGAATTCTTAGTGGTGTTTTGATGTTTTATTCTCTAATATATTGAACAAAGACACAATAACTCTTATTCGATACAGTTATTAAGTGCTATATCTAAGATAACTATAATGTGTCTACTTCATTTCTTTTTATTTCACTTTAAGCAGGAAGTCAGATAAAATCTTTTGTTTGTTTAAATATGTTGTTGCTTTTGTTGAAACATATCTCTTAGCAGCGCTGGCTTTCATTTAAAAGAATAAACAGATAAAATTCAGTGAAAAGAAATGGGAGAAAAAATTAAAAAGCGCATAAACTTTTTTTAAACAAAAAAATCGTTTGATCATTTCGTTATATTTAAAATGTAGAAAACGATGAATATAAATTAATTTAATTTAAGCAACATTTTTATATTTTATAAAAATATTTAATTGCGTGTTTCTACCAATGTTAAAAGTTAATATAATACTTTAAAAGATTTTACTTTCCTTTATTCATTTAATCGATTTTTTTTCTGTAATATCTTGAAACAAAGTCTTCTAAGATAGTAAGCATGTTAGGAAATAACTTGCAAGCTCAAATATTATAGTTGTTAATCTTTAAATTTTTTTATTGGCATGTTTTAATTCAATCAACAATTGATAAAATGCACCGTATCATTTCAACGTTGAAATATTCTGCAATTTGGAAAGAGGAATAAGAAAGTGAAGTCTGTCTGCACTGACACTTTAGAGGAAACTATCAGTTAGTCACTTGATTTGATTAAGAATGTTCATGTAGACAGTGTGAACAAACATAGGCTTTGAAACTTAAATGAATATCAAAGTCCATGAATATGAACATAGCATGTACAAGGCTTCTAAAAATGTGAGTTAAAATGTCATTAAATTTTTAAAAAATTTCTTTGTTAAGAGAACGATGAATATCAGCCGGCGTTTTGGCATAAGGGTAGCGCGTTTTCTCTGTGATCTGGGCGTCTTGGGTTCGAGTCCCGGTTCGGGCATGTCTTTTATTCATCTGTTCTATCTGTGAGATGTGTGAATGTCCCCCCCCCCCGTAAAAAGGGGCTGTGCGAGCGAATGTGATGCGTGAGTAGCAAAATCGTACTTTTGGCTCTAGTTGGAGCTACTAAAACAAGAGACGCTCTCTTTCGGTTTAAAATCGCTGAATTCAAAATTAGCAGGCTTGTCCATGGCAAGTACCATCAAAAACAACAACATGAATATCAAATTATGCATAAGAAATCCGATTGATATTAAATAAAATCAGCATTTTCGAAGGTCGCTGCAGGTGTCTAATCCATAATTGTTACAAAAAAAAATACTTGGTCGTGTAAATTCCCGGAATAATAAAAATATGATTTAAATAAAGGAAGGATTTAGTACCCAAAATATTTTTTAATCTTTTTACAAATTTTAATTATTTCTTTGCAGAAGGAAACTAATCAAATCATTGCACATAAAAATATCGATGTCATATGATCATAGTTTTATAGTTTTTCACATTACTTTTACTTCTTTTTCTTCTCTTTTTCACCAAGAATATTTCTGCAAAAAAAAAAAAATCAATTAGCGAGAAAAAAAAGCCACAGTATTGCATATTATCATATATATTTCACATAATATTATGATATATTTTTATGATTTACAAAAGAATTTGATGAATTTCCAAATTACTGAAGATAATTTTACAAAGTACTTTTGTTTTTCATTTCAAATTATAATTTTGTATAATTTTTAAAATAAAAATATGTATTTTTTAAAAAATTCCTTTTTTATATAATATTTAAAAACTTACAATGAAATTAAACTAACCTCTATTAATAATAATAAGGAAGAAAAAGTGCTGTCGGCATATATGGCACTCTAACGGCAAGCTGCTAAATTAAAAAAAAAATTTGGTGCAATTATACTTTAAAAGATTCAAATGTACATTGTAGAATAATTTTTCATAAATTTAATTAAATAAATTTTGGCATATTGTTTCTTTTATAATTTTGGAAAATATTATGGCACGAAATGTATGTTTACACTAAATAAAAATTCTATAATATTAGCAATTTTTTAAAATTCTTTTTTCTATGATATTAGCAATTTTTTTCTCCATAATTTCACACAATTTTTAAAAATACTTTTAGACAGAGATTTCTATTGATGGAATGGAATTCTTATAATTTTCTTCACTAATGCAAACATTTTTATCTGATTTTTTTTTATTCGACCGTTGACAGTTTTAGATATGAAAATTTGGGTTTTAATTGCATATTGAATAGGTTTCTTTTTAAAGCATTGTTTCAATAAAATTTTTTGAGCTCGTAGAAAACTTATACGAAATTTTGTAGCTTCTGCGAAGACGTAACCCTTTATACTTTTAGGGATCCATGATGTTTGGCTGAGATGTACATTGATTTGCATTTGGTAGCATGCAAAAATTTCTAGTATAATTTTTCACCGCAGCAAAACCTAATATTTTCTTTATAATCAATTTCATTATTTGTATAACTATCCATATGCAATTAGATATCAATATTTTTCTATTACTTATAACTTTTTACAGTTAAAGAAGGTAATACCAACATATTACCACATGTTGCATTACTTAAATAAAGCCTAGTATTATACTCATCAGTCGATATACAGGGTGTTTCAAAACTCATAGGCAAAAGTTTATGGAGTGATAGGAAACATCTAAACAAGCAATTTTCACCATATAATGGATGGACGGAGAGCAAGCAATGAACCGCTAGGAGGTATCCGTTACTGTCACATGAAAGAGCGAAACACCAAAGAGATAGGGGAAGGTGCTGAATAATTTTTATTGACAACTTGTATGGCAAAATTACGAAATGGCTGCTGTAATGCTGGCGTTACAACTGCGACGTAGTTAGGGATGCAATTTTTCAAACACATCCAGCATTTCTCGGACGGCGCCGGCAGCAACAGATATCCTGCCAACTAGGTCCTCGTCGGAGATGATAGGGCTTTTGTAGACTTTTCAAATGGCCCCACAGGAGAAATCGAGTGAGAGTGCCTGCAAAAAGTGTGGGTCCACCCCGACCAATCCTTCTAACGTGTCTTCTCGGGAAACGCAACCTGTACAGTCTTGCTGCTTCAAAAGAATTCCCACTCGCCAGACCATACATAAAAATGCATGGTTCGCAGTTTCTTAATTACTGTACGTCGCCATACTTTTTGAAATCCACTGTAGAAATGGCAATGTGTAAGAAAACTCACGCTTTATGCTTTCCATTACAGCGCCATCTAGCGGTTGACCGCTTGCTCTGCGCTCGTACATTCTATGATGAAAATTGCTTTTTTAGATGTTTTTTTATCTCTTAAAATTTTGCCTATGAGTTTTGAAACACCCTGTAGATATTTATCATGATATGCCAAGAAAAAATTTATTAGTGGCTCATGAATTGTACCAGTCCTATTTTAATTAGAAAAGAATTTTCGAATGCAATTACCGCTCAGTTGGAAATTTTGGTTAAATATTTTGTCCGTAACAGCTATCAGGTGAATATAACGGAACTAATTTTACCGTTTTTATTTACCTGCAGCAGCACCAGTCAAAGCAAAGCCGCTCTCGTTTCATATGATAATAATTTTCAACTGATTTCAATTATTTAGGTACATTCTTTATCATAAACAGATGACACCAATCAAATCCTGCAACGAAATGAAAACATTTATTTACAAGAAACATTCTGAATGTTTTGTGATTATAAATGACATTACAACGATTGTATAATTTATTCCCTTTTCTTATATACCTTTAACTTTTTCATGCTCTAAAAACAGAATTTCTCAATCGATTTTATATTCCCTTTTTATTGTTTTACAATATTAAAATTCTATGCATTTATGTGTTAACTAAGGTAATTATTAACTTTTACACAATTAACTTAACCAAGATATAGCCGAAAATTATCAAATAAATCAGTAACAGTACGTTATGTTTATATCTTTCAAAATTTAATTATCAATATTTTAATTTAAATTAGTTTTAATTTTAATGATAATAAGTTTGATAAAAATTTGATTACAAGATACCATAATATTCATAATATAAATTGTCAACTAAAGAGCATTAAAATTTTTTTTTCTCTAGAACATTAATAAATTGTTTTTATGCTCCCTATATTTCTTTACTGGATCCAATGATATAAAAAAATTACCTAATGAAATAAATTATAAAAAAAGAATATTTGCCTTTTTTAAAATAAACATTGTTTTGTAGGGTATATACCTTATTATTAATTAAAGCTTCATCATTCAGTCAGTTTTAGTCCAGACGAGTGAACGTTTTTAATTTAAAATTCTTATGTGTCAAAAATATTTTTTTTTATGTACAGGATTTATAGCTCAGAAACTGCATAAAAACTAAGGCTTCATTTTTTTTAATAATATCTTTATTTATTGAAACACTTTAAAAATATAGTTAACTTCAAAATGAATTAAAATTTAATAAAATACAAAAATATTATGAAGGTTATTTGTTACAATATAGACATGTATATGTTAAAATACCGGCTTTATTTTAAATTATCCAATTATTTTCTAATTAAAAAGTATATAAAAAATTGAAATGAAATCTACGATCGCAGATTTCAAGTTATCATGTGAGAACATTATTATTTTTAAGTCATTATTTGTCTTAATTAATTTAAGTCATTAACGAGTTTAAATCGGTTCGAAACAATCACGAGACTTCTCTATTGGTCTCTATCCCCCCTCCCCCCTCACTCTTCATATATATGATGATGATAATTTTTTTCAACTTCCATTTTCAATTTTTCTAGCTGGCAAACAAAGTTTTGGAGCTCGACCGATTTTAAGATGAAATAACAGCTATAATGTCATAGTTCTAAGTTAACTTTTTCAAAACGCATTGGCTTTCAAAGAAGCATACGTAATAATAAAGCAATATTGATAAAAGCAGCTAAAGAAATGTATGCGATTAAAAGATGATGATGGAAATTGCCATTTATGCTTTATTCATTGCCTACGTAATTTCGAGCTTCAAAACATCATCATGTTTTCACATAATAATTTTATTTTTTAAAATCGTTTGAAACCGTTTTTACAGATGGAAATACAGTGTCTCACAAAAGTGATGGGACACTTGTGCTTTACAAAAGGAAACTGTAATAAAATAAATTAAAAAAACATGTACACATTTTTTGTGGGTGTGTTTCATACTTAAATTTGTAACAATTATTACACTACATACATTTTGTCAAAATATTAAAATATTAATTTAATAAAAATACAATTGTTTAGAACGGAGCAAAAAATAGCTCACATAAGTGACGGGACACCATTAGATATGCAACAAAAATTGTCTGAAATAAGCAATAAAAATATTTTTGGTGATTTTATTTTTACTCAAAAGCAATTGGCAATAATTTATAAAATCGTCTGAAGTATTTCTCTCCAGTTTGTTTTGGAATTCTTGTGTTTTTTAGCTCTGTGCAGCCATGAATGCTAAACGAAAAGAAACTTCGCCTAAAATTCGAAAATTAGTTATTAATTTGCATATTGAACGTGGAAAATCTATTAGAAAAACTGCTGAAACAGTTAACTTGAGTCATTCAACAGTTTTCAATATCATTAAACGATATAAAAAGAATTATATTATTCAGGATAAAAGAAGACCTGGCCGACCATCAAAGCTATCCAATAGAATAAAGCGAATTATCGTTCGAAATATTCAAAAAAATCCAAGAAAGAGTGCTCCTAAAGTTGCTGCTGATTTACAAGCATTATATGGAATAATTGTTAATCCTGAGACTATTAGAAGGGTAATTCGATCTGCTGGATATCACGGTAGAGTAGCCAGGAAAAAATTCTTCGAAAGTGAAAAGAATAGAAAACTCAGACTAGCTTTCGCAAAATCCAACATAAATAACAATTCTGATTCCAGGAATAAAGTTATATTTGCTGATGAGAGAAAATTTAATATATTTGGTTCTGATGGTAGAATCTTGGTGTGGAGAAAACCCAAGGAAGAATTTCGCAAACAGAACTTGGTGCCAACAGTAAAACATGGTGGTGGAGGAGTTGTGGTATGGGGGTGTATGTCGTCCGCTGGAGTTGGTTATCTTGTTTTTATTGACAGTATAATGGATTGATACAAGTATATTGACATTTTAAAGCAAAATTTGAAATCTTCAGCATGAAAATTGAACCTTCATAACGATTTTAAATTCTACCAGGACAATGACCCCAAGCACACTGCTTTGAACGTTAGACTCTGGCTGCTGTATAATTGTTCTGAAATAATAAAAACGCTACCACAATCTCCAGACTTAAATCCCATAGAGAATATTTGGCAAGAATTGAAATCAAGAATTCGCAGACACACCGTTTCTTCAAAACAACAATTAAAATCGGTGCTTCTAGAAGAATGGGGTAAAATCACTCCATAAATCACAAAAAAATTAGTCGAATCCATCCCAAGAAGATTAAATCATGTTTTAAAAGTAAAAAGAAATCCAACAAAATATTAAAACCTTTTAAAAAGTAAAATTTTTGGATAAATATTTGATGGAAAAGTAAGTGTCCCATCACTTATGTGAGCCATTTTTTGCTCCGTTATAAGCAATTGTATTTTTATTAAATTAATATTTTAATATTTTGACAAAATGTATGTTATGTAATAATTGTTACTAACTTTAAATATGAAACACATCCCAAAAAAATTTTGTGCATGTTTATTTATTTATTTTATTACAGTTTCCTTTTGTAAAGCACAAGTGTCCCATCACTTTTGTGAGACACTGTATGATTCTACATTTCATGGCTTAGGAAACAGTTATGGAACAACGTTTAGAGATAACTCTAATAAAGTAAAGCTTTCGAATTAAAAATAATGTTTATCTTACCTAAAATTTCTCCACAAAGCTCTGTATTAAAGTGGAATTTGACCTGCAGATTCGTTGTATAATGTTGCTAAATTATCTTAAGAGGTAAGGAAAGTATCACATGTATTTCATGCAACCTTATTGTTCACAATTACAAAAGATTAAAAAAAATTATGTTTTATCATAAAGTAAAATTAAAACGTGATGCCACTTTTTCAATATACACACAGGATCAATATGATAATCATGAAAAAAAAATCATAAAATGATTAAAAGTCACTGAACAAAAATGAATCATTGCTATGGAACGATTTATGAACCTGAAAAATATTCAAAATATAATTAGTAATAACATTTATTTAATCAGACAGTATCAACATTTAAAAAAAAAGATACAAAATCATTCATTTTTACATACTTTGACCCGAAAACTTATTCGATGAAATTTGGAAAAATACAATACATTATAATATAGATTTAACAAGAAATAGAAAAAAATTAATAAATATAGCAGAAACTTATATAAATAAATAAAATAAATAATAAATACATAAATAAAAAATATAAAAATATATAAATAAACAATGAGATGCCATATATTATAATACATAATACATTACAAACATTACCTAGTAAGATAGCTATTTAAATAATTTAAAATATTCATTTCTAAGTACATTTAAAAAAGTTTTCCATAGAGCTGTCATGATATTACAGATATTGAGAGATTCATAAAACCTTTCTTTTCAGTTTCTTTTTTATTGGTTAAATAAATGAGAGAGTTAATTGAGCGTCAATAGTAAAATCAAGAGGATTTTTTATAAATAATTGCCAGTCATAAATTATTTTAATTATTATTGATTACTCATATTATTAACAAGAAATAATTTGTAGCAATTTATTCTTTTGAAAAAAATTGATTGGCTTCTGAAAAAAAAAAAGAATTTTGTAGATTTTTTTCTACAAATACAATAATTATTTTACATAATTTTATAAAATATTTAAAATTTTTCGATGAGAAGATAATAATAATATAAATAACATAATTTAGGCATAACGTAGGCTTTTATAATAATTTAGGCAACAAATTCATCAAAAAATATTTTGATAATGTTTATTATGGTTTTTTAATTAATTGAATTAAATTTTTGTGGCAAAAATAGCTAAAAGTACTTAGAAAAGTTATAAAAGCTTTTAGAATATACTCAGAGACACGTTAGGCATACATTTTTCAATATTAAATTTTCATGGATTATTTTTTAAACAGTAAGGTAACAGTAAAATAAACAGTAACAACGAGTTTAAAAAATAAATTGAAATTTAATTGCCTTACAAAGAGTTGATTTGAGAAAAGTCATTATGGGTTACTTTAAATAATAATTAAATATTTAGAAATAGCAAAACTAATACATTATAAATCTATTTTTGCGAAATTACCTTTTTTGATTAAAATCTTGATTTTATTTCATGAAGTTACTTTTTCAGTCAACAATACTCACACTTTCAAGGACAAAACCATTAAAAAAATAAACATGTTATTATTTGAGATTTCATGTAATTTCTTTTGTCGCACAAGATTTCAAATTTCAAGTGTCAAATTATTTAAGTCAGCAAAGATCTATTTTTAAAAGATAAAAAAAAATGTAAAGTAATTTGCAGCAAATTGCAAAAATATAGCGCAGAACTTTTAATTAAAATATGCGTATTCGATGGTATAATTAGAAGCTCTCAAACTAAATATGCAATAAACAGAAATAACAATTTCCTGCAATTTCCTTCATAGGAAACGATTTTAATTTTCACTCCAAATTACAAACAATAAATAAACGTTTCTATCTCAATGCTTTAGAAAAGGAAATATAAATTGAAATATTTCTGTTCATAAATGGCAATTAAAATGAAAGCTTTTAATGAGAATGCAATTAAAAATTCAAAATTTAAATGCAAAAAAAATTTAGTTTCATGCAGTTATTTTCTTTCAGCTGACTATTACTAATTCTAGCTATCAAGTTTATATAAAATTTCTATTTTTGGTACAACTTGATTTCCATCGTGACCACAATAAATTTCCAAATCATGTAGAAAAAGTAGCCAAACTAAGAGCAATCATACACACTTTCACTTTGGGTTTTTAGCTTGGCGTTATTCTTGACGTCGTTTTAATAGCGGTCGCCGTGAAAATCAAGATGAACGGTATTTTGAAAAGTATAAAGAATTTCGGTAAGCTGTTATTAAATCAATGAAAAATTAAAATAAATCGATTCAAAATCTTAAATAAAAAATATAGGTATTGTCAAAATGCAAGCATTTTATATAAAATATGATAAAAAAATGATAAATTTTCAGTTTTTTTTTAAATTAAAAAAAGACGTTTTTATGTTTTTAAAAGAGATTGTACTCCTAACTAAAGGGCTAAGTGCTTGCCTGGAGCGTGTTTTGAGTTAAAAAGGAGATAATCACCATCACCGCTGAAGCAGTTCATTAACTTTTCCTCGTCCCCTACTTTGGTAACGTAAGTACTTGGGCTCGAGAACCCCAACTGAGAAAGATCTTCACACGATTCTGCCGTATCCTTGTAATAAGCTGTGGGAGAGTGAAACATTGATGAAACTGATACAATTCTTGCACGCAAAACGAGGATAAAAAAAAAGTAAAGAATTTGTAACAGGAAAAGAACATCAATAAATGATTTCGTTTCTGTGTTTACACCTCTCGTTGAGGTAATCAACTTCCCTTTTCGTAACTTTTAATGAATCAGCTAATAAGTCCGTTCGATTGGAAATGTAGATTTAAATATGCATTGTTGGTTTTTATGTGTTTTTAAAGCATGCGATATAATTCATATGAAATATGAAGAGAAGGGAGAATATTTAATATTTCCTTATTGGGTTATAAACAGAAGCAACAACAACAAATGATAAAGCGGAGTTAAATTCTTTCTTTTTTGTTCGATTTGAACAGGGAAATAAAACTATGGTATAGAGTCATTTTGGGTTTAAATAATGTACAGATTTCTTCATGTGTGTGAGTTTAAATTATCAGGTGGTTATTTGAGAAGGGGATTAACATTTTTGAGATTTTTCATAGATTATTTAAAGGCTGGATTTCACAATGCGTAAACACAAGCAATCGGTAATCAGACACTCTGTTCATCATAAGTTCTCTTTGTTTCAGAGGGTTTTTTATTATAGTATTAAATATCTTCTTTAACACAGTGGCTGCCATATAAATCATATTCGAGTGACAGCAAACGTTCGCATACAATACAGAATTAAATGCGAGCAAAACACGCTTATGTTTTATTTATATCTCCTTGTTCTAACACATTGTTCACCATATGAATCACCTGTGATTCACACTTACTTTTTAATTAGATATTCTCTTCTCTATTACAATTAAAAGATGGCAAAAGAACTAAGTGTGGTATTAAATAGTTTGTTCGACTCACAAGCATGAATCATGGCGTACGTGTCAACAAAATTTTCAGATTTTTATATTAACGCTGAAATGTTAGCTTTTTTTTAATATTTCGTTAAGATTTATTTCTTTTTTACAATTTATTTTGCAAGAAACTAAAGGGGATAAAAGATTTTTTTTGTATATGCATTCTTTTTTCTTCTATAATTTAACATCAAATTGCCATTTCAAAGCAAAAACAAAAACATACAAAATCAACATGCGTGAAGAAAAAAAGTATTATTTTGTGCTTGCATGTATTTTAATCAGCGACATATATTGGTAAATATGCGAAGTATCTATATAAATGATAATGGTTTGGGTTTTACCAATTTACTATTACTTTATTGTTATCATTTTAAAAGCTTTTCATTTAGTATTATTGAGTTATTCATTGTATAAAAATCCCAGTCATGGAACGCTCCAAATTGCATTTGCGACATTCGTTGCTTTTTTTGTGTGTATTTTGAAGAAATCTGCTGCTGAAGCCCATCAGACAATTTTAGAAATTTATGGTGGTGCTTCTCCGTCATATCCCACTTGTCGGTTTTAGTTTCAATGATTTAAGAGTGGTGATTTCGATGTCAATGACAAAGAACGGCCTGGAGGACCAAAAAATATTCGTAGACAATCAATTGCAAGATTTATCGGCAAAACTTGTAGAAATGATGGAAAATATTTCGATTGATACCTATGGCACCAATTTTTCTCAATAAATGCCTCTTGAAAATAATCAATATACATGTAAGGACTTAATACTTAAAAGCACAATAAGCGAAAATGTATTAAAATAAAAATAAAATGACAAGAATATAATTGACAAGAAAAATCTTTATAGTGCACAGCATATCGAGTCGGTGGTAAATTCACAATGTAAATTTTGCTGTAAGTTTGTAAGTTGATTTCTTTTATGAATTTTCTTAAGTATACTAATTTATAAGGATTTTTAAACTAGTACCTATGTAACTGGTTTCTAACAATTTGCATTTCTCCTACATTTACATTATTATTCATCTGGTCTCTTGAAAAGCGTGAAGACTAGGGAATACTATATTGCTGATAAAAAACCACATACAGGTTAAAAAATCGTGTGACTTTTCGTCGCTTTTGATAAGAAAAAGGATTATATCGAATGTGCTTACTGAGATTGTATATGGTTATGAAGTCTTTGTTTCCACAATGCTGGTTCCCGCAGTTTCCGTCACAGGACAGCCGAGACGCAGCTTTCATGTCGGACAAATTTTCTTTTCCCAGGCAGAAACAATTGTGAGGAATGAGGCCAGCAAGGGGAAAACCTAGGCCCCTGCAGTGCTCCAAGCATTCTGTGACGCTTATGCCTCTCTTTTGCAGTATGCTTGCAGGAGGTGGCTTACCCTTGAAGCAGTTCATTGAGCCACCTGAAAATTTTTTGAAATCGATATTTATAATTTTATTTCCAAATTTCATAAGTTGTACGGAATTAAACATAAAAAAAGGAAACAGGATTCGAAAATATAATTAAGAACATGTGTAGGTAAAGCAAGATAGATAAGTAAATTTCACTCTTTTTTTTTTTTGAAATCTTCAAAACTTAGTTTACCAATTTATATTCAAAGAATATTGATAAATATTGTCAGCAAACAGCGAGATCCACGGTATTTGTGATATACAGAGCTATTAAAAAAGAAAGAACAGATTTAAAATATTTATTTTTAATGAACGACAACAGATAGAGAATATATAATACATCATTAGATAGAAGAAAATTGAAACTTCTTTTTGTATTCGGATAATCCCAATAAAAGTGGCTCTATTGTTTGTTTATGAGAAAATGGAGATGCCACAGAAAGTCATTTTATGTGTTGCTATTTGTGAAAAGGGTATCTATTGTTGGAATGCAGCGTGCTTTAAATCGTAAGATCAACAAACAAGAGTCTCTTATAAACAGATTTACAATTTGTCATGCTACTAACATCCATGCATCTATTGCAACCTCACTGCTAAAGGAAGAGAAATGAAGAGAAGGGAACAGTTGCAAGGGAGATATTTGGCTGATATCAGTAATTTTGTAAAAGTTGGTCTAGAATCATTTCCAAACTATTTTAGGTGTGGAGCAGTGGATTCTAACGACCACCTTCTTCTAACATGCAGCGTATATGATGAGCACAGAAGCAAATTTAGAGCATCATTAGGTGCGGGAGCCCTACATTATAATTTGATATATTTTATTTTGACATTTAAGAAGAAAGCCTGCTTAGCTATTCTGAATTTTCCTCAAAGCATCAAATTATTTTAAAGTTATTGTTCAAAGGATCACTGGCAAAGCCTGTTTATTTCTTACTATAGCATAAGCCATTAAAAACACTCCTGAACTTCATTATCGGTAAGTGTGTATATCTTGATTGGAGCTCTAGTGAGGACTCCGAGAAATGAATTTTAATTTTAATTTAACCGTACATATGTAAACAGCTATCATTTAATGGATAAAATAAATAATCTATTGTTTTCAAGTTAAGTCATATCATCACTTGTGTATCACACCGAAGATACAATAAATTCGTCAGAGATGCCTGCAAACGTGAAGGGAAGAGTATTGGTCATAAAAGATCCGAAATTCTTACGAAGGTAACCATAGGAAATCCAAAATCAGATGAAGCAAAGAACCTGGAATTCTGCAACTCATTGTAGGACCTTTGTAGGCTTAAAATCCGTATATGATAAGCAGTGTTCACACGAAGCCAACTACTACGCGCAATAGAAATCCACGCTACCTCAGGAAGATCACGACTGCAATGGGACAATGACAAACAATTGCCCCGGGGAGGCAACCATATAATATAAAGCAGAATTTATACAAAACCAACTATAACGCGCAATGAAAAGCCACACCTATCTCAGGAAGATCATGCAAACCGCAATGGGACAATGACAAATGATTGTCTCATCGTTACAACTATTTGCTACGCTGTTTTATCCTATTGGAGTCACGTGATTTTATTGCGCTCAATAATTGGCCTTGTGTGAACACTGCTTTACTCTACAAAATCTGCAAGGTCTTTTACTGCAGTGAGAAACATTTACTTAGCATGTGGCAAAAAATTGACTTCTGATTCAAGGTTTATCATAAAACAAATGAAACTAGTATTGAATACCTACATAACTAAATTTTGAACATTTTTCTATCCATTGATGTATAGTAAGTGTCACTATCTATTATCTTTCATTAGAAATGTATATTTTAAATTTGTCATTTCTTTTTGAATCAATCCTGTTAACTAAAATCATACTTTTCAAGGAAGATTCTATTCAAAACGACATGAGTTTAGTTCTCTAGTCTGGTTTGAATTCTCAATTCTATAATTTGACTTCGATTATTTGAATTTGTTCATAGTGATATGGTCTTTTTTTCAAGTAGAAATTATTAAATTAAAGCAAACTTAGTTATTTCTTATTTCTTACTGTCATCCAAGTCTTTTCTACAGATGAAAAGCGCTCGATTATTGCAAACTTCATCTCTCCATTTGAAACCATTGCTTCCATCTAGCATGGCACAGCGTTCATAAACAGAGTTGGGTTGAGATGTCATCCAATTCCTGAAGCCAGAAACACTGCCGTCTAGCCAACGGTATGCTTTGTTATCTCTTGGTTCGTACTGGTAAAGGCCTATGAACCACCGAACTCGTTGATATGAAGAGCCCATTCCTTGGATGGTCTGTTAAGAATGAGGGATGGTTTACTTTTTACAAATAAAATAAATTATTGCAAAAATATACACTTGAAAAAAATATTTTAAGAATGAGATTCTATGACGAATGATTGAAAAGAAATGTAAAAGGACTTGAAATTTTAGTCTACCATAAACTTATAGAATTGTAAACTTCAAGCTATCTAATATTAAGAGTGAAAGTATATAAATATAAATTAAAAAGAATAAACAGCATCCACACTGTTATTTTTAAGTTTTCAAACAGCCATAGCTTGTTAGATGTAACATTCAAAATGTAAAAGATCGTATATCAAAGAATTAATTTTATAGAAATCCAAAGCTAGCAGCATTTATATCGCTTATGGATGCCAAATCGCCAATGCGTATAGTCCTTATTGCCATCTTATTTTATGGTACTGGCGACGTCCATTGGCGATAAAAAGGACCATCGACCACAGGTATTTTAAGAAAATGGAATTTTTGATATATTTGAAATTTTATTTCCCCATAATTCTCTTACAACTGGAGACTGAAATTAAAAGTAAAAATTTTCCTGGCTAACATATTGTATCAGAAATTGAACGAATTAAAAATTTGCTTCATGAATATATGTTTGCTCTTACGTTATCCGAATAGGTTCGCAGAGTATTTTTCAGAGAAACTAATATTTTATTGTTTATATGATGTTTTTTATTAATATTAGGATAAAACGATGAATAAAAGGGAAATTATTTAAATATATATGCAACTTTTGAAGAAAAAAGCATATTTTGATGTAAATTTTGGCATTTATTTAAAAAAAAAACTATGACTGTTCTAGAGAAAAAAATTGTTACAGTTTTTCATTTTTCCTTGTTACTTTACATGCATAATAACATATCTTAGAGTGTTACTAACTATTATGTAAGAATTATATTCAAAAAGGAAATTTTTGTGTGGAACATATATAAAATCATCTATGAAATTTTGGAATTTCTTCATCAATATTTACATTAATCCACTTCTAGATCAACGAAATATTAAATCCATAGTTCATTACATTCTACATAACATAACGAGCGATAATTATAAATTTCATTAAGATATCTTGATTATTTTTTGAAATATGACGATACTCGCACAGTAGAATTATGAAAAAAACTCGTTCTTCAGAAAATGCATTTAAAGTTTTTAAATGCTTATAAATAAGATTCCCTTACATGTCAATAATTTGCTATAACTTGACTTCTAATTGGCATAGAGACAAAATAAAGATAGTGCTGGAAACTGAAGCGTATCTAATTTTTAAAACTGCAAAAAAATGAGAATAAAAATATGAACTTTCATCCAAATTCATGTTTTCAACCTAGTCATATATTTTAAACCAAAACGAAACAAAGAGATAGATGTTTCTGAGGGTATAATTAGATTAATTCTGTGTTGATAACGGTTAAAAGAGAACTTCGTTTAACTGAATGTGAGGTAGGTAGGTCAGTTTTAAAAGAAAACATAAGAAAAGAAAATAGTTTATTGTTGATGTACCTTGACAATGAAACCATGCTCCCCGCTGTTCCTAATGCTTGCTAGGAATCCACCTTGCTTGTAACAGAAAGCTTGCGCTTCTTCATATTTTTGAGTGTTGGTATCTGAGAACATGAAGCAGACATTCTTGAATGTTCTCCATGGCTTTTCACATGTTTTCTTTTCAGCGCAGTCTAAAATGAAAAATGAAGGTGAAACAATATTTTTTTTTTGAATGGAAGACAGATTCTTTAAAGATTATCTTTATATAAAACAATTGAAATCTACATGAATAAACTTAAGACATCCATCCATTGGAAAATGTTATCCTAAAGCTTGATAATATTAAGTGCTTGCACGCATTTTAATCAGGGACATCTATTGGTAAATATGCGAAGTATCTATATAAACGACAATGGTTTTGGGTTTTTTCCAGTTTACTATTACTTTATTGTTATCATTTTGAAAGTTTTTTATTTAGTATTATTGAGTTATTCGGTGCATAAAGACTCCAATCATGGAAGGCTTCAAATTACATTTGCGACATTCGTTGCTTTTTTGTGTGTGTTTTGAAGAAATCTG
>JAPMOR010099319.1:68902-110056 GCA_026543865.1 Argiope aurantia
TAAAGGATATCCTACTAAATACTAAACACTTATAAAAATTTAGAAAATTTCATATTTAGTGATGTTTTTTTAAAGTGTATGATCACTTTTGTGTCCTATTTTTGTGCAATTTTATTTATTGTCATTTTTAAAAAAATAATTTGCATCGTAATTAAAATTTATTCTTCACTGCTTTATTAAGAACTGTAAAAATTTGCTATGAAAAAATTTTCATGTAAAAATAAGAATATATAATGGTAAATAATGAGGTTTTTAATTGATTCTTGTTGGTGTACGAACACTTTTGGGAGCCACTGTACTTTTATGTTTTTTATTCTAGAACAATAGATAAAAAAATCAAACTGTAGAAAATCTTTAATTACTGGAAGACAAAATCTAATTTCAGGTTGTTTATAAACAATCGAATTCAAATCTAGTTCTTCTGCAGTAATCAACTACAGAAAGGCAAAATGCGAAGTCTAAATAAAAGAAATTATATGGAGGCAGATTGCTTTCAACTTTCCTTGCACTTTTTCAAACATCTGTGCAGTATACTTGAATATACTGCACGTTGTAATAGAAAAATAGTTTCATTGGATATGGGCAGGTATTGACTCATAATGGAAATATTACAACTACTTATTGAGAGAAACTGTGATTGATTTTGGACTCAAATGATTAAAAGAATGACGATGAATGAAATAAATAAATTAATAAGAGAGATCAGACAAACGAAACATACAATATCTAATGAATTAAAACGAATTTTTTTGCAAATAGTTAAAAAAACACACAATAAAAGGTAACATATTTTGCATTTAGATTCTTAAAAATAAAAGAACAAACGATTTATTAACTAACATAGTTTGCATTTAAAATTCTAAAATAAAAGACCAAACGATTTATTAATCAACATAGTTTACATTTTGAATCCTAAAATCAAAAGAAGTAACGATTTCTTAATTAATATAGTTTGCATTTAGAATTCTAAAGTAGATCAAACAATTTTTCAATTAACACTGAAACTGAAAGAAGAAATATTTTTTCTTACAATTGCAAAAATGAAAGGTTTTTAGTAGAAAAATTAGAAGAAAGGCAGATGGAAACAATTGCTCAGATTTATCCTATTTATTCGTTTCTATTTCCTTTTATTTTTTAGAGGAATAAATTCAGCTTGTAATTGCTTTTTTAAAATTGTTTTGAAATTGCAATATGACTGAAACAAAATGGAATTCATCCATATGATATCACAATTCCCAAAAGGATGTAACTGCGTAAATAATTTAAACATGCAATTAAATGTTGCGCCATATGCCTTAGCCCAGTTACCTGACATTTTACGCAATGTTACAACGATCAGATTTACATTTCTCTAGAATTTTTTGAGTAGGAAAAGTGCATAATTTTTCGACTTTACTATCAATACTAAAGGAAAAAAAAATTATTATACGAAAATAGTTTTTAAGATTTCTCGTAAAAAATTTTCTTTTTTAAAACAGGAATTGAGAGCATTCATAGAGAATTTGTAAACTTACATAATATTTTGATTATGTTTATTGGTATAAAGATTTTTCCTTTCCTGCGTATGGTATGAAATTAAATTATAATAATAAAATATTATCTGTTAAATCTGTTTCAATAAATGCATGTGAACACATGCACTTAGCGACAATGTCATATACATTTTATGCGTGTACGTTATAGTTGCCACAATTAAGAATTTTTTTTGAAACACTTATATAAAGATCGATGAATATATCCTGAAACATTATCAAGCTTCAATGTTTTATACTAAAAGTTAGAATATCCTTTAATTTCTTTAAGTGAAAGCATTTGCTTTTATTTGGTTCCCGTAAGACTTTGAGTTTTGCTTACTTTTTTTAATAAATTTCTGAAATGAAATCTGAATTTTTTTTTATAATCTTGAATTTCTATTTCCATCAATATAAATTAAATATTTTTATGTGTGTTTTTAAATTAATTTAAAAGATGAAGAGTATATATATATTTCTTAAATATTCTGATAACTGCTTTTTAACCCATATTCTTTTATATAAATTTTAAACACTCTTTTTCATACAACATTTTTGAATCACTCTTAAACTAAATTAAGTCGATACGATGTTTGTGGATTTAAAAAAAATCAGCTTTCTATATGGAAATATTTTTTAAAAAAAATCATAATTATCATTGAAACGATTATTTGTTAAATTGATTTAAGTCTTACTATTCAAAAACAATATCCATTTCCGTTTTTATTTATTGCTCAATAAAAGAACAAAGTGAGTCAAAATTATGTAATTTTGAGCTCATTTTTGAACAGAATTCTCAGATGCCTTAAAATTTCAATGACAGTTAAAAGATTATGTTTTATATAAATAAATATAATTATTGTTTAACATTAGTTAACAAAATTTAATAAAGAATAGTAACATTCATTTTTTAAGAAAATGTTGAATTAATATGTACTCTCTTTCCAATTAAAGGACAGCTGTATTTTATAGTAATAAATAATCAAGTTTTCAGTAATTGGATTATAATTAGAATTTATTTTGTTAAAAAATCGTTTTGAAAACCAAATGGATTCGTTTTATTTTGGATTCCATAGTATATTTACATTTCCGCGTTTCAAGATTAGGTATTCAAACTAAACAAACTTCAATTTCAGCTACCGTATTATTTATACAAACTTACGTTTTATTTTGCTACAAAACTCAAATAAAATCGCGAACTGTCTTCCTAATTTCCTACCTTGAAATAAATGCGATGTGGAAAAATATCTGTATGCGTGTTGTGGAAAAAATAACTCACTACCTAAGTAATAATAGGATCTATGTTACGCATTGTGATAAGAATTTTTTATATTGTGATCTAGTAAAAGAAAGCTATTTTTGTTCACAATAACATCTCTTATAACTGTTGCTAGTTTATCACTCTGATAAAAGATATCACGTCTTACTGAAATTACATAAAATCCAACTACTCACGAAAAATATTCTACGCAATATATAACGGAAAAAAAGAAGCACGATTTACTTTAATTAGAACATATTTTTCTAAAATATCTATTCATCCGGAATAGGTTAGAAGCTCAAAACGTTTCTTTCAGTCGACGCTTACCTACTGATTTTAAATCAGATATCGTTCAGCTGTTTGTTCTAGCTGCTGTTAAAGACAATGCGAACAAATTAGTTTATTCGTGTTCTTGTTGAGATATACTACGAGATCGAAAATCTGCATTACTTCCATATGTAATTAAATTGGAATCAAAACAAATCTTGTTTTTTCCATAATGTAATTATTATTGTTCTGTATCGTGGATTATGTTACCATAAATCTTAAGTTTGTGAAACCGGAAAAGAAATATTCGAGCTTTAAATCTGATTTAAAAGATTTTATAAATGAAGATACTATTTTGTTTAAAGTGTACGTACACACAAGAATATTTTTTTAAAATTTTAACTTTAAAAATGCAGTTTTATCACAGTAGGTCATTAATATATGTTTAAACTAATTTCAGTGAGAAAAAACCATATTACACTAATTATTAATTAATATTTAATAAGCTAATTAGCATATTTTTTGAAACATGGTATCTTAAATTCTAATTTGTATAGATACATAATTCTAGTTGGAAGTCATGTTTAATATTAGTCTTCATGTTGTCTGCCTCAATCAAGTTATAAAAATATATAGTTTTTTTAACATTTTTTTCATCAGCGATGAATAGAAACAGAAATATTTCTATAAATATATCTTTCATTCAGGCAATAAACATCCACTGTTTCATACAGATTATTTTGATATATAAATAATTGTATTTCATTAATTTCTTGATGAGTTATGATTGTTTGAACGAAGCAACTTAGTGGAAAAATATCATTCTTCATAAAATAAGTTTAAAAAGACCGAAACTACAGTTTTTAGTGAAAGTACCTCAAGAAAAATAATTATAACTCGAGAAATATTCCGAATTTTGACAACATCTTGATATCGTTTGAAAGCTAAAGGATCAGAGAACGTTTTGAAGAAATAAAAAAAATGTTCGATATTTTGAACGATTTTCGAAATTTCAAGACCTTAACTAATCACTATCTATGTATAACAGATTTCCAAACAAGGATGAGGAAAGATGCTGATAATGTTCGCATACAGTTATCACAAATTCATTTTAACTTTAGATGGAGTTTTAGCTAGTGGAATAGTTATTAAAATTTTAAGAAAGAATAAAAGATTGTTTTCCTTGACTAGATTTTAATTCCGAAATTCTAATCCAATTCTAAAAAGATATGTAAAAATTGATCTCAGAAAATATTAACATTTTGAAAAACAATAAACATCTTCTACTGACAAACAAATTGTCCTATTTCTTTTAATAATATTTAAAGTAGAATGATATCATAATAGTTTTTACTGCTTTGTTTATTTGCTATAGATGTTTTAAAAGACTCAAGTTGTAATATAATTTTATTCTATTTAATATTATTTGATAAACGCTTTTCTCTGTGCAAAAATTTCTAAAATACTGACAACTCCTGAGTTTTAGGAGGGAAAAAAATCTATTTGCAGAAATATTAATGTAAAAGTATTTATGTTTTTAATACAAGGCATAAATAATATATCTCTGACATTCTAAATAATATTTTTTTTCGATTCCATAGCTGAATTTTCGTAATATAAATTCTAAATACTACGATTAAAAACTCCATTTATAAGAATTCTTGTGAAATTTTAATTTAAAAGCAGTATACACTTTTTAATGAGGGTCGAAATTTCAAGTTCAAGATATCAGCTTTGACGATGTAAGCAATTATATTAAGATAATTAGTAGAGCGAACTGAAATACTTAGCATCTAAAATTCATTTCGCTCCTCTTTTTTTACATTTCTTATTTCATTGCAGTTATTAAATTTCATGTGTTATGGGCATAAGCGAATGTTTCATACCTTTTCTCCACTGAAATCAGCATGCTTTTAATTCATAGAAATCTTGCGAAATAACTGAATTGTGAGAAAAACAGAATAATAACTTTAATAAATAGTCAACCTTGGAAAAGTTCCACTTTGACTTACGATTAAACCGAGAGAGAAGTATTAAGGTAACATAATAACTATATTTTTCTTATATTTATATCATTCTGTGTTAGGTACAAGATAATTTCGATCGTAGATACAAAAATGTTCCTTCAATAACTCAGCAATCAAGTGGCTTTTGATTACCTTTTTTTAGGTTTTGTTTCGTGGGAAAGCCAACGGGAGTGTATTCCTTTCGACCTTTTCGTATACTTTTATGATATGTGTTTTTTTATGTTTAACTTCGTCGTATAGTAAAGAGAATCGAGAATGTATTTTGTTATAGTGTTTTACCACAGATAGATTTTATCGAAATTTTGACAGATTTACAAATTTCGTGCAACTTCAAATCTCTTGACTTTATTTATGTGATTTTAACAATAAAATTGTACAACTCTTAGATCGAGTGTTGTCGAGGTTTTAAATGTTTTTTTTTTCTTTTTTTGGATGCTCGTATTCAGATTGGTAGCCGAATTTTCCTTCTAAAGATTTCGTCTAAAATGTAAGATATATCTACTATTTTAATAGATATCTATTAATTTCTACTACAAAACTATTTTCATCTGTTTAAAACACTGAAAGTTTTGAGTTATTGTGCTCGTATAAAAATATACAAAATTACAAAAAAAAAAAAATTGATAGATCTAAAACATGAAGAATTTTTTTTATCTTATATCAGAAATTGAAATGTAATAGTTGACGAGGAAAATAATTAAATTAGCGTATGGTTATGTATAATCCATTAAATTAAATCTGTCAATATAATAATATAATAACTTTAATTTTTATGAGTTCAATTTTCCATGGATAGACCATACTTAGAGCTGGAAAAAAGACGCTTCGTAGTGTCCTAATCTAAAACATAAAATTATATAATTTAAATTGAAACTTTCTTGACGAAAAATTAAGATGCAATTTAAAAAAATTATTGTTTGCGAAAGTTAATAAAACAATTAAGAAATTACACATTCATTTTAATTTAGGATTCTTATTTCTTTCTTCCTATTGATTTTTGACTAGATGATTTTCACTTTTCTTTAAATAATTTAATTTTTTCCAATATTTACATTATGGAATATGTAGACAAACAGATTATTATTGTTGTAAGTCATATATTTAAATTCATCGTATGAAATTAATGTAATAATTATTTACATTCATTACAGACAATATAAATAGTGAAATATAATGTGTAAACAGTAAAATTTACATTTTATACTGCGGAAAATCTACAGATTTAGATTAATACATGGCGAACATATATTTACAGTTTTCGATTATCACACCACTATGCTAGTCCCTATTTTCTAGCATTAAATATGCTCTACCTGTGTAAAATTCATTTAATCAAATTTAAAGTTATTATATTATTTTACTGGCATAGATATAAATATTGATTTATGTTATGAAAAATCTTTATCTGATAAAATTACATTTATGGGTACTAAACAAATGGAAGTGTGAAGGCTAACTGAAGCGTTGTATATTTTTTCATGAAAAACTGCAACAATAATCCTTTTGAAATTAAGTCTGAAAATGATTTATAAGGCTAGATTGAAATCTAAATTTTTGTTGTGCAATATTTGGTAAATTAGTAAAAATAAAACTAGATAAAGATGATTAAAAAAATAAAGTTATGTAGCTTTTTTCTTTGAACATCTGACAATGAAACAAAAAATGCATGACCCTTTTTCTTGTTGCTAATCGTTTTGTTTTGTATTCGTTTAAATGATATTATTCCGAAAAATAATGAGAAAACCCTGTGAATTGCCCTCATATTTTAAGTGATATACATAGATTTATTGACTACCTTTTTGAACCAAAATTATCACTGAATTTTAAAGTATATAAAAATCACATATCTTGTCTAATTTAGGAAAACAAAACACCATTTTGGTGAAAATCAGACACTTAAGAATTAAATATAAAATCAGATTATTTCAGATGTTTAATTTATGAATTTTTGAAACATATATTCTAGTTTTACTTAATAATCTATCCCTTGTGAACTTCCAGATTTGAAACCTTTTCTGGTCGCCTGTAAAATTTTTAAAATGCATATTTCTCGTGTCCATTCAAATAAATACAAATTCACTGCAACTTACTACTTTAAATGGCTAATGTTATTTCTAATACAATGTTTTTTTAATTCTTTAAATAATTTTTTTTAATAATTTGTATATGCTGAAAGGCATTTTCATAGGATTATGCAAATTGCAGTATTGTTATATATAAGATGCAGGATCAGATGTCCACAAATTAATTATATAATAAACTTCAAGAAAAATGGTATATTTGTAAACTTTAGTTATTATTACAATTATAAGCAACAGTATTTAACGTTATTAAATCCTTTTTACTTAATAATGATTAATTAAGTGCATAATAATAGAAAAATGAATTTTGAAAATATTCACAGAATGCATGAAAATATCAAATTCTTTGAAGTATTGATACTATATTTTCGGTTTTAATAAATAAAGAAGTAGATAAGTAGAAATTTTAAAAATCTGCTTTAAGTCATTCTTGTCATTAGTATATTTGTATGTGAGGTTGTATTAAATTTTTCAAGTGTTCTTAGTTACAATTCAGACTTGTACTTTCAATAAATTATTTTAACTAAAAGCAGACGACTTTATAAAGTTATCTATTTTAATATTTGCGTTGTTTATTTATTTTTTCCCCAAAGCTCCAAGTTCTTTAATGCTTTTAGTTTTTAAATCTACACAATATCATAAATTTGACAACGTATTCATAATTAGCAATTATTAAAAAATAATTTCGTCTTTAAATTTTAAAAATATATTTGCCTTATAAACAAAACATTATTTTATTTGAGTTTTCCTTAAAAAATACAAGATAACTGTTGATTTAACGACGATGCAAACGATTTTTTTAAACAGATAATTAAAAAAGAAAGACATCGGCATTAGGGATTATTAAATGGTGATATTATTATGATTATGGCATTAAGGATATCACGATAAATTTTCTGACAGTAAATCTGTTTGTTTTGCTCAATAAAGAATTATAATTTAACAGTTTTTATTTAGAAACAAAATATCTTCCTAAATTGATAATAATGTTTCTAAAACTTTTGTTAAAATTTAGGTAGTGAAAGTATCACTATTACTTAGGATTTGTGTTTTATATAAATGGAATCGTTTTCTTCTCATAATTTAATTGTTTATTTTGGATTAATTATTTATTTTCCGCTATATCTATGAACAGAACATGGAATTTAAAGGGAATATAAGAGGTAACATCAAAATTACTCGTATGCTTACTTTTCTCTAAAAATGCTCATTAGATACGTTTTTCTCTATTAGATACAAAATAAAAGTTTTAATAATAAAAAATTAAGACATTTAAAAAAATTATAAATTTTAAAACTTTTTTAAAAAATTTCTTCATAAAATTTCTTATATAATCATCAAAATATATCAATTTAATACGAGCGAAACTTTATTTTAGAGCTCTTGACAGACGAAAACGAGCACTACAAATTATTCTTTTTTTTACAATAAGTTGGTTTTATATAGCTCGATATTATATTCTCATTATTTTCAATGGAATTATTTTCTATTTAATATGATTCAATCTGACTACTACTTCCAGAATTTAAAACGTAACAGTCACACTTACCATTGGACCTGATGTGAATGAATTTAAATGTTACTGAAATTTTAGCTAAAAGCAAGCCCTATTATTTGAAAATTTTTTAGACTGAACATCAGTAAGGCAAGATAATTTCTTCCGCAAACTGCATGAATGGCAACCATTCTAAGACGCTCAGTATCTGCCACGTATATGGGGTTTTTATACAGCTAATAAATGGACGCAATTCATATTTATGTTACTTTTTAGCAGATTAAAAGCATTGATTTTCTTCACAGTAGCATGACTTAGTTGAGTTTAGAGACACAACATAGTTCAGTATCCAAGCAACGACGTAATTTTTCTTTTTTTGAGTCGCGTGGGCTAGATACTTGATGGAATCAACAGAATAGGGTTTAACTTGAATTAAATATTCATACGATATTCATTAAAGGTAATAAAATAGTAGCTATGTAGCATTTGTCAAACTTTACCAATCAATAAATCAATATGTGAATATGTCATTATTTCGTGATTAATAAGCATGTTCAATGTTTTGAAACAAAAATTAGGCTTTGAAATTAGGGGAGCTTCTTTTAAATTTTGTATTTATCTATTTCAAATTTTATGTATCTAACATTATTTTATGGAAGGATGTTTAGTTAAAATTTTATAATTATAACAAGTTTCTCTCTCAAAATCGCTAATGGTTGAAGTAACAAAATAAGGTGTCTTAAAATTTTCTGCTTTCGATTCCATTTCAATTGCAAAAATTGATTTCATTCCATGAATTTATTTATGGGAAAAAAATTCTCTACAATAACAAAAACTTTTTTTATTAACAATGGAATATTCATTAATTATAAGCAGAATTATGATTTTACATTGATTAGATTTTAGTTCAATAAGATAACGTTTCCAATTTTCAAACACATTTCGAATGAAAAAAATATTCAACAATATTCACAACTAAAAAAAAATTGGAAATACATTTTTTTGACAAATAATTTATAGAATAATATACAACGGCATACTCATTAATTATAAATAATATTACACTTTTAAAATTATCACAATTTGCTTTAATAAAATAAGGCATTTCAATTTACGATTCCATTTTGAATGCAAAAATTCTTGACGGGTCCATTTATTAAAAAAAAATCAGGAAAATTTTTTGATTTTTTTCCAAAATAGTCTGTAGAATGACATAAGATGACATATTCGTTAATTATAAGCAATTTTCCATTTTAAATAGGACTAGAGTTTGGTTTAGTAAAGTTGAATTTCCTAAGCCTTGGCAGCATCCGATCGTACGTCGGAAGCAAAATGAATGTATAATTCCACCTATAAAAGGATATTTTTTTCATGTCCTGAAATTTTAGTTAAAAAATAAACAAAAGAAATAATGAAGGATTATTTATAATGAAAACATTATTAGACAAATTTGCTTATCATTATAATGTTTATAAAATGATGCGTCATTTCAAAATATTCTTATGTATTTTTCTTGCTATTTTCATATTACAAATCATCTGACAGATGCAAAGAGGATCATTATTTTATATGAAAACATCGATACGAGTATTCCTTCAGTTCAGATCCAATTTAAAAAAAATATGTAACAAAATAAATGAAAACATGAAGAGTGTTTTTTATATAAAATATATTTTTGCCTAATTTGATTAGTATCAAAGGAGTTGGTTAGAACTTTAACTGATAGTATAAATTAGAGTTTAAAGATTAGCAAACATAAATTAGAAAATCATGAATACAAATATAAGAAATAGCTTCCAGGAAATTTTTTTCATAATTTAATTTCAAACCATTTTTTATGCCACTTTTTTACATTTTTGCAAAACGTAAAAAATAAATTTATTACAAAAGATTATATTTATTTGAAATTTCGCTGAATTGGATTCGTAATAAATATTTATTTATACCAAGAAACAAATTCCAAATTTTAAGTTTTCAATAAAGTTTGTTGACATTTCAAACAGAAAAAAATGTGTTGCGGTTTGAAAGATGAATTTGAAGGCTTTTTCATATTTTCAAATAAAATAGTAGTAATTTTTTAAACAATTGTTTAATTGCTGATAACATTTTTCATTATTCAGCACATTTTAGATTTTATAAAGTCTTGATAAGTTGTTCCAAAGCGAAAAAGTGTATAGAAAATCTGTAAAGAAATATAAAAAAATTATTAACAATGGTAAATACGCAATCATATTAATATAGAAAAACTTAATTGCATCTTTTTTTAAATATACATTTGTATTTTTAAGCAAATTTTTCATACATAAACTGCCAATTAATTTAAGAAACTATTTTAAAATAGTTCTAACTGAAATTATAAATATTTTTTTTTAAATTGCTATATTTTTTAATGTTTTATTAAAAATATTACTTGGTTTAAAATTGCTTTGTTTCAAGAAATTAATTACACATCATTCAAAAGCAGAAATAAGGAACAACTTTATTTTTAAATAAATATTTACCAAAAAAATACTTACTGTTATTATTCATTTCATGCTTTCATCTGAAAACTAGAGAAATTATTGCAAGAAATCGAATAGAAAAAGAAATATAGAGAAAAATGAACATCAAACTAACATTGCACCTTACTATGCAATGTATCTGGTAATTAAGGAATAACCATATGAAAATGAAGCATATCATATTTTTTGGAAAGCAAATAATTAAAAATGAATACATAATATTTTTCCAGTGGTAATTGAAAATATTCTTCGAAAAAACAAATAAGAAGAGTGTGATGCCACTTTTTGAAAAAATTAAATCCGATTACATAACTTGTATATATTTTATATAAATAAAACTTTTACCCACTCAAAGAGATATTATTCATTTCATTTGAAGTAAATGCTAGAGCTGTCATGATATACATGTATTTTTTACTGTCCTGGAAAATACTAAAAAAAAGTTACTTCATAAGCATAACATATAGAAGATAAAGAAATGTATGCAATTTACCGATAACAAAAAAACATGAAAAGTTATAAATAGGTAATTAAAAATAAGAAATATGCAAATATTATATATGTAATAAATCAAATTAAATTTTAAAGAGCTTTATTATTTTATATTGTTTTCATAGTACTTATAATATAGTAGTATCCCTCTTTTACAGTTATCAAGATATCCAAGAAAATTGTGGTAAAAAATTAAAAGACAAATACATCTTGAGAAACTATGTTCATAGCCAAAAATATTATGAAAAATTAATAAACATTATAGTTTACCATTTTGTTTAATTTACCAGTTGATTAATTTTTTTTCTTTTTTTTTAATATGAATAGTAGTAAACAGAAATATTTCTTTGCTCCCATAATTTTGTTTACTACTGGCTAGGAGAATGTCAATTAATAATATTGTGTACTATATCCTTTTAACATGGTTATCTTTTTTAGCATGGTGATGGAATTACTTAAGAGGCAATAAATGTACCTCTTCTGCTGGAAGCGTTTAAATTTTGAAATTTCATTTAATAATTACTCCATGGTTACTTATAACACGTTTGACTGATTGCGGCGTCATCTGACTTCGATGATTTGCTTTCAAAATACGTGACGGGTTGAAAACCTCAGTAAGTGCAAAAGTTCAAAAATGTAAACCTAAAAATTTTATTATATTATGAAAAACAAATAATATTAAAGGGCCAACAAAATTGCATTATAAACGGCAAATAAATTTTAAAAACAGGTGCATAAATGAGGGATAATACTATATATGATTATAACTAAACATTTATTAAATGGTAAATTAATTTTATTAAGTATCTTTTAAAAAAAACGCATGCAAAATATTCACCATCTGAAAAACAATTTTGTAATTTCTCCTCCTCTCCCGATTTCGTGACGTAGGTGCTTGGATTTGAAAGTCCCAACTGCGAAAGGTCTTCGCATGATTCCGCAGTGTCGGAATAAAAAGCTGCAAAATGAGTCATACTTTAAAATATCCATAATCAATTCAAATTTGACTATCGAAGAGAACAAAAGTAGTTTAAACTTAAAGGGTTTCAGAAATAATAAACAACATCAAGAAACTAATTATCAAATTGGATGGAAAAGACAAAAAAGCATTTATATTAAGAACTAGCCGCCTTTGGCGACAAGCCGGTTTGTCAATCTTAATGCACGTTAAAATTTTAATAATTAAATATTTTATAGAACTCCCATTTTAATTGATTCTTCATTAAAATATTTTCAAATTTTAATAGTCATATAATTCACTCATAATATTATAAAGACCTTCAGCCATAATGTAATATGTATCTCTCTAATTTTCTATTAGCTCCCGTAGAATTTATGCTTTAAATTAAAGTGGAAATGATTAAACTGCAATAAATATAATAATATTTTTCTTTACTGAAACGAAGCATTTTTTTAAAATATGAGTATTGAAAACAGAGTCGCTGTGTATTTAAACCTTATGGGCACTAAAGAATATTTTTCTCAATTTATATAATATCTCAAGAAGTTTTCAACAAAATTTTCTCAGATTCATCATGAATAGATCGATTAATTAACAATGTTTAGTTTTAAATGCATCAAACACTAAAAAGGTAAACAGAATTGTTTGAAATAATCTGTCGAAAACATATTAAGCCTTCAAAACCAAGTCCGTATCCGTTGTCAACAATCAGAACACAATGCGCATTCGTGAATTTTCAACGCCAATTATGGTATCGCAAATGCTTGAATTTTCTACGCCAGTTGGGGTAACACTAAGCGGATTAGAAATTTTTAATTTCCTTTATTCTCTTTTATTTTAATTTAAAAGTACTTCAGAATGAATCTGAAAGATCGATTAATTAACAATGTTTAACTTTAAATGCATCAAACCTTAAGAAAATAAACAGAATCCTTAGAAATAATCTGCCGAAAATTTCTTAAGCCTATCCTCTTTAGCGTGGAAAAAAAAAAAAAACTGAAGCCTTACTCATTTGGCGGTGGGGAAATAAAAAGTTTTTTGGTGGGAAAGTTAGTTTTTAATTAATAATTAAAATTCTAATTAAAAATTCAAAAAAGGGACCCCAGGTGCACATTCCCGACCTCCAAGGTATGCATGTGCCAAATTTGGTAGCTGTAGGTCGAACGGTCTGGCCTTTAGAGCGCAACACACACACACACAAACGCACACACACACATTGAGCTTTATATAAGTATAGATATATGAAATGAAACGCAATTTGAATGTGAAAAAAAAACACTCTTATATGCAAAACGACAACTTAAAGAACGATGAATAAATTTCTGCAGTCTGAATGATAGTGTTGCCACTCCTAATAAATTTTGTATTTCGTGTTTGTTTTTATTTTAGAATTTTTCGTTGCATCTTATTCCAACTTGGAATTTGCAATCGAGTTTTTATTTAAGTAGAATATGTTGTATTTGCTCGAAGGAAAGAATTTTTACGTTACGTTACTTCATCTCTTTGATGTAAGCATCATTTGATCCGTTTCAGTCTACTTCATCTGTAAATACTCAGATCAGTTTCATCATTGTCTAAATAATCTCATGAAACGCTCCGAATTGTATTGTGCAAAATAAACTAATTCCAAAACGAAAATAGAGTTCTGAGTCGTAGAAAATAGCTTACAAGATATCGTATCAATTTTGGTACTGTCTTCAAAGCAAGAATCACAACTATTCGAGAAAAACCAATTGTCTTCATAAGTAAGATCTTATTAATGAATCCACCAGCAGTGTGGATATTTAATATTCACAGTCATATTTTTGAAAATAAGATAAGATCGTTCGTTTAAACAAACATCTCAATAATACAGAGTGTGTCTGCTAAAGTTGGTAGATTATTAACTCATTGTTAAATGTAACAAACTATAAATTGATATTATGTATTAGTACAAAAAAATACCAATATTCCTTCACAAAATTATGATGGCATTAAAAAGTAAACATTCTTGTACGAGTATAGTTCAGATATTCAAATCAGGCAAAAAATAGCATATTCCCTAAGTAATAAATGTTCATAAATTCAATAAATCCTCGTTTTGAAACACTACTTATCTTAATTTTCTAATATCACAAGAAAGAGAAAAAAACTAAATTTCAAATTTTTCCCCGTTACTTAATTTTAAATTTTAGTAACGAGTGAAGTCGATTTTAACTTGAAATCAGACATCTGTGTCGGATGTGAATTTTAGAGGACTCGGTACCTAAATTTTTCTTTTACCGCCTCGATTAAATGTCCTTTATTTTACTGTGACTGAATGCAAACAGTTAAAAAATTTAGATTTTTACAACATTTCTCCTGTTCAGAAAATTTGAATTAAAAAAAATTCTTTACAAATTTCTGATTTCTTTTTAAAAGATGCTTCTCATTTAATTTTTATTATTTATTGTTCAACTTTTTTTTGAAGGATCTTTTTAATAAATTTAGTGAAATTAAACATTCGATTTTGAATATCTACGTTAGTTTCAAAGAAAAAAAATATTTACACAATTTTTTTTCCCGCGTGAGCGTTTAAAAAATATCCGATTTTTTTCGCCTTCATTATTTTTAAAAAAAATTCTAATCCACATGTTTAAAGAAATTGATGCCCTGATGCCTAATTCTATTAAAAGATACAATCTTTTTATATTCTGACAGCTTAGTGAAAAGTCTAATATTCAAGCCTAGTTTGAAATACGGAATAGCATGAAAAAGAAACATTGACTTGCATTCTTACTTAGATTGTATATCGTGATGAAATTATCATTCCCACAATGCTGGTTTTGACAATTGCCGTTGCATTCCAGTCTTTCGGCTATTTTGAGATTGTTGAGATTTTCCGGCTGCAGGCAGTAACACTTATTCGGAATGGTTCCAGCGAGGGCGAAGCCGAGGCCTCTGCAGTGCTCCAGACACTCCGTGACGCTGATGCCCTTCTTCTCTAAGATTTGCTGTGGGGGCGGATGACCCTTGAAACAATTCATGGAGCCATCTGAAATAGAAAGTAAAAGTTTATTAAAAACTCTTTGTTAAATTCCATTTTAGCAATTAAGGTCAGATTTTGTGTAAATAACATCGCGATCTGCCTATGGCAAAAAATTAAACAATATCATTATTTGTTAATAAAAGAAATCAATATCAGATGATCGGTGGCTGAATCGAATTATTGAGTGAATCGATTTTCGATTGTTGATTACTATACTATCAATACCATTATTTTCCAAAGCTAACAATCATAATAAACATTTATGATTGTACTCTTTCTTTTGTAGGCGGATATTAAATGAATAAAATGTTGTATAAAATTAACAGGAATTAGTTAATAAAATGCAAAGTTTCAACTAATTAGTTCATATACATTAAACATTCTTTACATAAATCTCTTTAGATTGTAAAACTATTAAGCTAAATATATTTTCCAAGCTTTATAGCAAAGTTTAAGGAAATATTTACAAAAATTCCTCTTTCTTCTAATGCATTAGGAAGCCCAAAATATAATTATCGGAAGTGGAAATTCTATACGTATAAATGCGAAAAAATCACATGGTGCTAAATCAGTTCAACATAGACTTAACGGAGGCGAAACTTTTGACTAAAAATTTAAGAACAAGAAAAAAAAATGTCGAAAACGTATAAATCATCACATTTTATTATTCAAGTCCTTTTATATTAATAGGGTTCAGAAAAAAATGCCATTAAAATGTTTTGCCATAAATGTAATAATGTTTTGCTTTTGTTCATAAAAGTACTATTTGGCCTAAATTTGTAACTCTTCCCAAGAAAATTTAAATACACACTTCTTTTTTTGCGTTCTGTGCTTCTCTCGTGCTTTTTACACGATTTTGGAAATCTTTGAATTGTGTTCTTACCTCAGGCGTTTTGCAGAATTTTCAGACGATTTTGTTAAAAGGAATTTATTATTTGAGCAAATTCTCATGGTTTGTTTCTCAATCTGCCACATTTTATTAAAAAAAATTATCCAAAACATCAATACTATACTGCAAGGTAATTATTATTATTATTTTGAAAATGAAAATTGAAAATAGGGTACAAAGTATCGCCAGGCATTGATGAGAATCACAGCAAATTATTATTAAAAAGTTCAAGAGGTTTGAAATAAATTTGAGATAACTCATTTAAGTATAATTGAAAATCTAAAACCCCCGAATGGAATCATTTTAGGTAAAGCCGCAACCCCATGATTAAAGCAATTGCTCACATCTCTGCATCTATTTACGTGTGACTTTTTCCTATATGAGGCCTCAAATCTTTTTAACATGGAAATAATTGTAATCTGACATACTACCTACAAATAAAGGCGTGAATGACAGAAAACAGCTTTCAAAATATTTCATAAGGCTTAGAGATACCACATTTGGCACATAGTTACTTCTTAGGTAGTAAAATCTTTCTAACACAGGAATTTCCAGAATTTCAACTAGATATTTAATTTGAAGCATAAGGTCTAAAATTTCGAATCTCCTTAAAATAATTTAATAATTTCTTGTTAATTTACATCCTTGTATTGAACGAAGAGTTTTTGGAATAAAAAATGAAGAGATATGAGCACAGAAAAGCATTATTTTCTTATTAAACATGTAAACTTCTATCAAAAGTATACGGCATGGCTATAATTAAAGCTCTACTTTGAAAAGGTCATAAAAAGAGAGCTACTGGACCAAATGTTATCAAACTTGGTAATAATTTAAAGGAAGTCATGGGAATTTCATTTCCTTCAAAAATTCACCACCATGGAGAAAATGGTATGAGCTCCTTGGTGGTATGCTCCTTGGTATCAATATTGCATACAGTGGTTCAAAATTCACCACTGTATGCAATATTGTTAAGCAAAATAGGATACGAAGACACCGGTTTAAAATGTGTTTAAACTGGAAACGTTGCCGGCTTCCTTGCATAGGGGTAGCGCATCTTCCCCGTGATCTGGGCGTCCCGGGTTCGAATCGTGGTTCGGGCATGGTTGTTTTTCATCTGTGTTCTATCTGTGAGGTGTGTGAATGTGCCCCCATGTAAAAAGGGGTTGTGCAAGCGAATGTGTGAGTTTCATCCTCATATGAGCTAGAAGTCAGACTTCTGCCCTTGGGTGCTCAGAGGTTTTTACCCTCAGAAGCTACTGCACCCCTTTTCCGTGGAAACGCAGACACGACATCATCATTAAATGGAAACGTTTACAAACTGAAACGTTTTACAAACCATGCTCAATGTGTGTTTTCTCAAAGCACTGTTAATGGTGATAATCTAAACAATTTAGCGGAAATGAAAGATGCGATATAACGACATGTGCGTAACATTCCTCCTCATATGCTAAGAGCTTCTGTTGAGAATTCAGTAATGCGATTTTACTTGCTTTCAGAAAATGGTGGTCCCATGTTTCAGAAGCGATTAAACATATTTTTATGTCCTATTTTGCTTAGAAATATTACGTACAGCGCCATTTACCCCCTGATGGTGGGTTTTTAACCTTTTTTTTGCGGAAAAGAAATGTTTATGGCCTTTTTTATATTATTACCAAGTTTGATAATATTTGGTCCAGTAGTTTTCCTTTTATGACCATTTCCAAGTAGAACTTGAATTATAACCAACAATGAATTCTAATAACAGAACGAGTACCATATATTTGAAAAATTTATTTCCTGTTTACCTAATGCATTCAGTCTAATTGTTTTTGACATTGAAATTGATAACAATAATCGGAAACTCTTTTTTTTGTGCCTTTTCATTTGTTTCGTACGATAAACAAGGTAATATTTTTTAATGAAATGTAGAAAAGAAAACCCGCAAATAAGCATAAATATAATTAGTTGCTGAAAAGCCAGGCAGTTGTTTTACAACAGTACTATTTCGTTACATCTTTTTGCAATACTGTTGTACTTAGAGCTATTAAATTTGGCACACAGTTATTTTTTGCTTAAAAAGCGGTAATTAGATTTTAGATTTTTAATTAGAATTGTATCATAATTTTAAAGATTTTTCTGAATAATTTCGGATAACAGTATTATGTATAAATAATTTTTACGCCAAATCTGGATTTAAAAAATCAACTTTTCAATTATATTAATTTTATTTGCATAGTTTTCATAATTTTTGATAAATAACACAAATTAAAAAAAATATTAATATGTTTTACAACAATACTGAATATTGATTTTTTAATGAAATTTTATTTCAACGCTTTACGGCATATGAAAATACATTATTTATGCATGCTATGGCTGTTATTTAGTCTAAGAGCAAATTTCAAAAATTAAATAAAGGAAGACCAATTAATTAAGCCTGAAACGCTATCATGCCAGCATTTTTCGGACTGGACGTTCCAATTTTCTTGAAATTTTTATATTAAAGAGAATATGGGAAAGGAATCTAATGGATTCCGTTTTCAAAATGAGAACTTTCAGAATTAGCTTAGTAATATTGTAACCTAGTCAAAAAGCTGTCAGATACAAATTGCAAATAGAGATTCAAGTACTTTTTATACTTGAAAATGAGTCAGTTATGTCACTTTTGAACCTAAAAAAAGGTCATTTGGACCAGATCTTCCATGTGTCTCCAAATATAGAAATCACATGGATTAATATCCGATAAATAAAGTGGAAAATGCCATCATTTTAAACCTCGTGGCATTCTTTAATAGCATGACATGATGGTTTTCATAAACATGATGGCATGACCAAAACTTTGAAATTTTTTCGTTACATCTTTTTGCAATATCTGTATCTGGTTTAGGTTCGTCATCGAATATGCAAGACTACTTCAGTAGAAATTCTGTTGAATTTCTATTGAAGTAGATACTTGTTTTCAAGCAATAAACATACGACTTCCTGCTGAAAATAATAGTTTGGAAAACATTTGAAAAATCAATGGAATACTTAAAGCAATTTCCTGTCATGCCCTTTCTTACTGCACGCATTTACAATGACATTTAGTTAGGATCAAAGAAAGTGGTTCAGCACAAAGTTTTAAATCAAAATTTTAGTGCAAAACAAAATTCGTGCACTAAATAATCATTTGTATGTTTTCAAAAATCCTTGTACAAAATCCTAAATTGCACAACTTAATAAAAAGTAATCTGATTCTATACACCTGTTATAATTCTATTTATTAATAAATAGAATTGTACATTATGAATAAATAGAATTCTTTATTAATAAATACATTCTATTTATTAACTAGCCGCCTTTGGCGACCAGCCGGTTCGCTAGTATTACCACTGACTGCAATTTTCAATTAAATATTTTAAGTATTTATTATTAAGTATTAAGTAAGTATTATTAAGTATTATTATTAAGTATTATTATTAAGTATTTTAAGTTATTTATTTATTTATTACCAGCCGGTTCGCCAATATTACCGCTCGCTACAATTTTCAATTAAATATTTTAAGTAACTGGTCTCTTAATAGATTCTCAAACAAAACAATTTTAATCTTCAAATTTTGATAGTCATACCAAACTTATACTGTTGTTTAGATCGTTTCGTTCAATTTACTCTATATATTTTGCTAATTTGTTGTCATTTCCGGTAAAACGTCAACTTTAATTTAAAGTGAAAATGATGAAATTGCAATTAATATAAAGATATTTTTTAATAAAACCAAGCGTTTTATTTTATTTATCATCTTTATTGCTATTTATTTATTACTATTATTATTGAATATGAGTATTGCAAACAGAATATCTCGGTATTTAAGTCTTATGTGAACTACAAAATATTTTTGATAATTTATGTAATATCTCAAAGAATAATTCAACAAAAATTTCTCAGATTTAGCATAAAATTCAGTTTTTAGTTTTGCTTTCAAAAGGATTGAAATGAAATCAATAATAATATTTTGTTCCAGCCTATAAATATATTTCAAAAATTATGAAATCTAAATTTAATGCAGTAAGGTATCATATTCTGAGAAATATTCTGGACACACCAAATTTTAAATAAATGAATGAATGTTTCTATTTTCCACGATCAACTAAGACTTATTTATGAAGTTTCGAATGTTAAAAATCTAGAAAAACTCAACATTTTCATAATCTTAGGCCAATTATTCTTAGAAACCTGCGCGCTGATTGGCGTATTTTTTTGAAACGATCGATGGAAAATCTAAAATTATCCTTTTTTTTATTGAATAGTGATATTCAAATTTTCATAAATCAGTCAGTTTAAGCGATTGATTTAGTTGAATGGAAATTAACTCTTTTTATTTAAAATATTAGTGTTTCAAGAGCATTTTGTTATTCGTGATTTCGACAGCAGAAGCTTTATGTAAAATCAAAAATTCGTTATTTATTAGAGCATTTATTGAATTAAGTTACATAAAATATAATCATTTTTCTATTTAAACCATTTTAGTAAATCTGTTGTGTTCGTGCGTCAACAAAAATAGAATGCAGACAAACTTATTATGAAACTAAATCTTATTACATTATAGATAATATTATCAAATTTACATCAACTTATTTCCATTCAAAATTCTAGCATCGTTTTTAAACAACAAATTAAAAGTTCCAAAAATATCACTGTTGCCAATCTGAATTTCACAACTATTTACAAAATAAAATTTATAATTATTAAAATAATCGTTTGCTACTTTTAAATAAAATATTTACGATTTATGTCGCAACAGATCTTTGTCTTACTAAAGGTTTACAAATTAGCTGTGTGGCCATGATTTGAATGGATATCTTGTTCATATTAAACAAAACTTGCCTTAAAATAAAACTGATTTATTGGATTAATAATATATAGAGTGTAAAAGATCATAAAAGAATTTTTCTTGAATTTATTTTTTAGAAAAAATAATATTTCATATTTGTTTCATTTCCTACAGACACGTGACGAAAATTATATTTTTGCAGATTTCATTTCCAAAAAGATTTAATTTATTTTCAGTTAGAGCTTTAATCAATGTGATGGCAACACTTTGAAAAAAGCTATTTTTTTCTCCTGAATGCGAAACGTGCTTAATCCTCATTTTTATTTTTGACGAAAAAAATTATTGAAAAACATAGTTAAAATATTTATTTAAAAATTCATTAAAAATAGAAATTTAATTTTAAGATTAAAACATTAGTATCATTTAAAAGATAAATTTTTGATCTTTAACTTCATGTAAAAATCTTTTTTGTGCGGTAATATTTTCGGAAGTTATAGTAGAAACACGCCAAAATTTCGCTTAATTTTTAAATAAATAAAATTCTAATAAAAAATTCGAAAAAATAACCCCCAGGTGCACATTCCCGGCCTCCAAGGTATACACGTGCCAAATTTGGTAGTTGTAGGTTGAATGGTCTGGCCTGTAGAGCGCCAACACACACACACACACACACACACACACACACACACACACACACACACACACATTGAGCTTTATTATAAGTATAGATATAGATATAGATATAGATATAGATGAAGGGTAGACATATTGGCTAAAACCTGCCGAAGGATTTTTTGCAATCTTACAAAAATTCTATCAATGTATCCGACTAGGTTCAAAGGGGAGTTTTCAAAAAAAAAAAAAAAATCAACATTTATAGGATATTTTTTTATTAATATAATTATAAAGTAATTAATAAAAGTGGAATTATTTAAATATATATGTAGCTTTTGAAGAAAAAGCCAATTTTGATTTAAATTGTAGCACTTATTTACAAAAACAAGTATTGTTTTCTGCAGAAAAAATTTTTTTTTTTATTTTTCTTTGAAATATTACATGTGTAACATATCGTAGAACTAACTGTCATCTAAGAATTATATTTAAAAATAAAAAAAATGTTATTAGCAATATATGAAATTATCTATGAAATTTTGGATTTTTATTCAATAATATTTACACTAAACAACCATAAATCTATTTCTAGAGCATTTAACATCAAATCCATAGTTCTTTACATTCTGCATAACATAACGGGCGCTAATTATAAATTTAATTTATATATCTTGATTATTTTTTTGAGATATGACGATATTCGTACAGTAGAATTATGAAAAAACTTGTTCTTCAGAAAATGCATTAAATGCTTATAAATAAATATCACTTACGTGTCAATAATTTGCTACAACTTGGCTTCTAATTGACATAAAAACCAAATAAAGATATCACTGGAAACATAAACGTACTTATTTTTTTGAAAATGATAAAAAAAAAATTGTATTTCTTCTTTTCAACATAGTCGAATGTCTTAATTATTCATTTCTTTCCACAATCCATTGCATTAAACCCCGACTTCAATATCTGAAACTATTTCCTTGATTAATGTCTTAAATTAAGAGAAGAAAGAAAGAAATCCTTTCAATTACCTTTTTCAAGATCTTTCCGGCATATGAACAAGGCCCGGTTGCTGCAAATTTCGTCTCTCCATTTATAGCCGTTGCTCCCATCAATTAAGGTGCATCGCTCGTACACTGAATTTGGCTGAGTTGGCATCCAGTTTCGGAAATTTGACACGCTCCCGTCCAGCCAGCGATAGGCCTTATTATCAGATGGGTCATATTGGTACAAGCCGATCAGCCAACGCACACGAGAGAACGACGATCCCATGCCTTGGATAGTCTGCGGAATTAAAAGACACAAGTTAACACTGTCTGATAGCAAATTGTAAGAATAACGGATGTCCCAAAATTAACGCAAGGTTGAATTTACCACCATTCGTGCAGTAAAGTGTGGGCAACCCTATTAAAAAAACTATTTGACAGTTGATAACTATCAACTGTCAAAGTGATCAGGGATAGTGAAAACGGAGCGTTACACGATAAACAACTGTTAACTCAAGATTTGAATTAAATAAAAAACGCAGGGTTTTCTTCCCTTTAAATTTTTTAATTTGTATTGAATCATAAAGACACAGGATAGGGTTATGTATGGAATAACACATAGGGAAAAGAGCCTCCATGGCTTTGCTGGCACATACACACGCTTTTGTCAAAATTTTCAATCGTAGCTAATTCATTGTGCAGCTTTGAACTTCCTCCTTCAATGCACGCGTATGTGTTGGATTTTTGTCATGGGCCATTGACTTCAAATATCCCCCGAAAAAGAAATCCAATGGTGTTAAATCACATGATTTAGAGCACTGTTACCAAAACTTTTGACATATGTGTACCCCTTCCATAATTTTCGTAACGTGAGTACCACTCGCCAAAAAAAAAAAAATAGATGTATCTTAATAACAATAAAAAAATTTATATATTTTTTCTTTTTTTGTGACATACACAAAATAATAAGAAAAGAGAAATAAAATTATTCATAATAAAATATAAATAAAAGTTATATTGCAAGTAACATTTATTTGGATCAATGAGAAGGCTGAAATTGTTTGTGCTGAGATGACAGATCGTCATAATTTGGTTCCCTGTTTATTAATCTTAATCTCAGATGCGGTTCCACGTCCAATAGTCTGTTCCTTTCTTTCGTCTTAATCTATACAGATGCTGAAAAAGTAACTTCACATAAATATGAAGTTGGAAAAGGCAAGATGTATTTCAGAACTTTTTCTGTTAAGACCGGATACACATGTTGCATTTGTAACCAGAATGATGCTAAGGTGCTCTCCCTATGTTTAATTTTCAAATATCCGTCTGAAGCCAATTCTAACAATTGCTCTTCTTCTGCATACGACGAATCTTCTGGCATGGATGTTGTGTCAATGTTAAACGGATCTCTTATCCATTCAATATTCTTTTTTAAATCAGGGAAATAGTTTTTTATGCCCTCTTGCGAATTCTCCAAATGCTGGTTATGCATTCAGAGTATCAGCATCAATTTTAGTAGTCGAACTTGTTATAAACTCTTGAAGAGAGGAAAACGAGTCTACTTCTCCACTACCAACTCTCTTTTTCCATAAATTTAGTTTTGCGATGGCAGCGTTCACTTTATCTTGAAAGTGAAACAATGAAATTTCTTTGCCTTGTAACGATAAGTTGAGGCAATTTAATATGCCAGTTTACAAAGCCATTTCGAGTCATGTAAACAATTTCTTAACTCAAATCTATCATTAAGAAAACATTGAAGCTCATGTCTAAGTTCAAACAATCTATTCAGAACCTTTCCTCGAGATAGCCAACGAACATCGGTATGAAAAAGAAGCTGGGTATAACTACTTCCCATTTCTTCACATATTTGCGAAAAAAGTCGTGCATTCAAAGGACGGCTTTTAATGTAAACAATTTTCATGCTTTCATCTAGAACTTTCTGTAGTTCAGCGGGCATCTTACGTGTTGCCAAAGCCTCTCTGAGTATGCAACAATGTGTGGATATGACATTCAGGGCAACATTTCGAGTTCTTGTAAAGAGTCCTTTATTAATTCCGACCATACTTTTTTCTCCATTTGTGCTATCCCAACACATCTATTCCAATCAATTTTGTTCTCTTACATAAACTTATTCATAACATCAAAGATATCTTCAAATCGTCAAAGATGTAAAGATGTAAGAGAACAATAAGGCTGGCAAAATAAAATGTCGTCATGAATTTGTTGATTTTTTCGTATCTAACAAAGGCCATAAGATTTGTAAAATTCGCAATATCAGTGGGCTCATCGACTTGCAATGCATAGTAACGACTTTGAGAAATATCAGACAATAAGATCTGTTTCACATTATTAGACATTTCAACGATTCGTCGATGAACCATATTATTTGACAGAGGTACGCGGTCAAAAGTTTGTTTCGCTTTATCTCCTATCAGTATTTCTGCCATTATCTTGGCTGCAGGCTTGATTAAAATTTCGCCAATGGTTTTCGGTGCACAACGGGGGGTACTTAATCCCGTCCGCGGTAAAAATCAAAGGTTTCTCCGATTTCCGTCATGTGGGGAGGGACAGTGGACCACAGATGATTGGGTCTTCCTACATTTTGAACAGTCGCGTAATTTTCCGGGGGTTGACTTTCGCCTCAGTTGTACCCCCATCAAACTCTTATTGTACTCCTGGGGGTAGGCGTAACACACTTTGGGAAACACTGATTTAGAGGGCCAATTCTTAGATTTTTGAACCATAGCCGGCAAACTTTCATTATTTTAGAAATATTGTTCAATAATGAAATCACGTTATTCTATCTTGTAAGCTCCATTTTTACTAACCCTAAACTATCAGTTGTCAAATGAGGTTTTTTAATAGGGTTGCGGACACTTTGCTCCTCGAATGGTCGCAAATTCAAATCTTGCGTTAATTTTGCGACATCCTTTACAAAAGCAAGAAAGCAGGCTAATACATGATTTGTCAAAATTAATAATCGATTATGTTGATGGAAAAATAAGTCAAAATATAAATTGGAAATGTTTTTATTTTAATAATCTTTTTTCCTTAGAAAGTGTTTTAAAATGAAAATTATTGTAAATGACTTAAATGGTAACCAAATAAAAAAATTCTTTAGAAATCCAAGAGTATTAATCGAAAAACACTGAAATTTGTAATAGCAAAACAAATAAATAATGTCAGATAAATAAAAATAAAAAAAAAATAACACGGCAATGTTAACAAGGCTAGCCTTCTCTTCGTCATTTGTGACATGAAGGCAAAAATTGATTAAAAGCCACAACTGAATTATCTTTTCTAATGAATTAAATTTAAAATTTTGAACTGCTAAATTCGACACACAGCTACTTCTTGAACAGAAAACGTCCATTAAAAAAGAATTTTTCAAAATTTTAATTAGATCTTTAATTAAAAATTAATAAGTATTGTAACACCTTATCTCTACAAACTATTTAGAGAATATTATTGTACAAATTTTTTATTAAAATATATTAAAATTAAAAAAAAGAATATGCTATTTTGTAATGCTAATTTTATTTCTGCAGAATTTTTCCCCCAGTTTTAAGTAAATTAAAAATATGTTTCTAAATATACTTTACAACGTTACTTGTAACTTTTTTAGTTACTGGATTTAAACTCAAACGTGTAGCGGAAAAACTATATACGTTTTTTTGTATGTATGTTTTTACTATTATTAAATTAAATACACACTTTAAAAATAAAATAAAGTTATAATTTTTCTACTTGAATCAATTTATAGTTGCAGTTCTTAGGATTTGAAAGTTTTGAATCTCCTTTTAATTTTTTCATAAATATCAATACATTTAACTAGTTATTTAAATATTATAAAGGTAATCAAAAAAATAAAAGGAATATGCCATACTTGTAAATATAAAAGGAAACATAATATAAAAGGACATATGTAATACTTGTAAATATAAAAGGAATCACAATATAAAAGGACATCTGCAATATTTGTAAATATGATAATAACACATAGAGTAGAGCACATTCAGCTTTGATATATGTGAGAAAGCTTTGTGATTATACAGAATGTCCAAAAATTTGCAAAATTTGACTTTGCACCGTTTGCGCGATAAATATTTGTGAGGGAAAAAAAGAAGTGACAACTTACAGTTCAGGGTTATTAAAAATGAATTGCTATTCGAAATAATAATACATTTTTATTGCTGGGTAATAATTTAAAAATGATTGAAGTTTATTAGCTACAGTTCATAATTTTCGTACAAAATATGGTTGGTGTCTCATATCATACTCGTAACTCAATTACTGCAAGAGCAATTTCCTTTACGTGTAATTCCCGTTTTGGTGATCAAAAATGGAAGCCAGGTTATGGGATTCAATTCTGTTGGACTTTATTTTCTCTCCAATTGTCCAATTTGCATAAATGTAGCTGAATTTCATTGATATAGCGCTCAATTTCCTTCTTCAAGGCTGTTGGATTGTTGTTTTAAACTTCAACTGAAATTTCAAAAAGCTCAAACAAGAAGGTAAAACTATGTTAAATCAGGTGATATGTGTTGACAATTCTGAACACGAAAACGAAAAATTAAAGAATTAAGAAATGATTCAATAATTGAATTGCTTCAATACTTGCAAATATGATTCGCTCAGTAATTGAATTGTTTTAATACTTGTAAACAGGATTCATGCAGCAATTGAATTGTTTCTCAGGTTGTATGGCATGTGGTATGAACCATATTTATAAAATTTTCTTTCAATTGTAGCACAGATGACGTGTGACAAAATATATTTACTATTGTCACAACGGGCAACAGATTAAAATTTAGATGTTACAATATTGATAAGTATTAATGTAAAATATATTTCAAAACCTTTTTAAAAATTTATTAAAATTAGAGAAAAAAAACTGTATGAAAATAAAGTTGACATCGCTGAAAAGTGGGTTGTTTGAAATTGAGAGATGCTGTAAAAAATGTTCATTTTACTTAAATATAAATTAAAATTTAATAAAATAATTTCTTTGTTACCATCTATTACAGAAGAAATAATTGCGAGCTAAATTTGGTAGCTGCAAGTCTCACAATCTGCTCAGAAGACAGTTTTGAACAACGTTTTCGCCATGCATGTCGTTTGACGTATGATGCAGTTTATAATTAGCATGCTAGCATACAAGTGAACTTGATCTTGAATATAAACAGTGAGGGATATAGCAACAAAGGCTGTTATCCCAAACATATAAGTGTACTTTTCGTTTAGCCGAGCTTGAGCGAAAGGTCACCAAATAATTTGTACATGTGCCAAGACTTGTGCAAACTTGCATACAAAACTTACGTTACAACTTTTTGTGGCGAAGTTTTTTATGGCGCAGGTCTAAATATTGGCCGATATTCTATTTGAGTCTGGCTAGCTGAAAAGTATCCCTATAAGCATTATCATGCCAAAACTGTGATGGAATCTGGGAATGAAAAATTCAAAATACAGTTAAGACTGACAATCGTGAAAATTATGTGAAATTTTGAACAAATGAGCAAAAGAAAATAACTAAGAAGTATGAAATTAAGAAATAACAATTACGAAACAAATGATTAAACATAAATCGTAATAAAAAAGCCAGTTCTAAGCTTGACGTTCCTTGTTTTGGAGTTTAGGATTCCATTACTAGAATAATATTTTCACTTTCTTAGCTAACTTTGGTGAAATTGAGTTTTTGAACATAAATTTCCAAAAATTTCAAAAACTTGAGCCCTCTTGAATTGAAACAGAGTGACACTGCAAAGCTATCAATCGAAAAGGAATTCACGTAATTTCAAAGGAAATCAAGTAACTGCCTTTTGAATTCTAGTAGGAATAGAAATTTCATACGGTTAATTCCAAAAATTATCATAAGGTAAAGTATATCGTCTGTTTTTTTACTTAATCATGTACGTAATATAGAGATAGTATAGTAAAAGTTAAAAAATACGAACTCGAGATTTTGGCGAACTTTTAGACCTCCCCAAGTTCGAAAAAACATATTTTTGGAAAATATCCGTCGATCTGTCTGTGACCAAGATAAATCAAAACCTCTTTGAGCTAGACAGTTGGAATTTGATATACGGTTTTTATACTAAAGTAGCAAATTTCGATTAAATTTTCAGTAAAATCTATTTAAAAGAAGTCAGTCTACCCGGCTGTTTGAAATCAGTTAACACTATAATTAGAAATAAAGAGAGCTACATAGATAAAATTCGGTGCACGAATTTAATATCCATAGTGTAGTCACTTGTCAAAGTTTTACAGACATCCATATACGGATTGACGGACTGTCGATATGTACTTTCAGAAACATGGAAAAGAGATAATTCAAAAACAAAATGGCTTAAATATATGAAATTTGGTACATTTTGTAATTACAAGCGAAGTTTTGTGTCAAACTTTCGTTTCAATCGGTTGAAAAAAACGAGTCTAAAATACAAATTCGACTTTTGATACTATTATCTCATGCCGGGGATTAATCGGCAAATAACTCTCCAATGATGGCACGATAGATTTAGTAAAAATGTTAAATTCCCGTAAAAAGTTAATATTTTGTATCTATTGTACGCTAATGGCATGTAAGGCGTTCTCTAGTATGTCAAGTGTATTAGAGCGTATACGAGATAGTTTTTGGAAGACTACTTCTGCTGGTTTATTTTGTAATTTTTTGATTCTTACATCAACCAAATTTATGAATGACACTCAGAAATGCTCGATTACCTAAAATTAATTTAAAGGATCTTTCAGTTTCTAAGTAAAATTTTTAGTTGGAATTATTCATATGAAAAATTTGAAGGAAGAAAGTCGCCAGTTATTTTCTATTCATTTCGTTTGATACTTCTTTCAGATAAAACACTCAAGAATAAGCGATAAAAATTTATTGTTCTTTAAAATTGTTATTTATCATTTCTAAAAAATTAAATACTGTAAGCTCAGATGTTTGTGGTAACAGCAACATAATATAGTTTGTTTTACCTTTATGAGAAATCCTTGCTCTTGGCTGCTTCGAATACTGGCCAAGAATCCTCCCTTCTTGTAGCAGATGGCCTGCGCATCTTCAAACTTCTGCTGGTTGTTGTCTGAGAATAGAAAACATACTTTGTTGTAGGTTCTCCAAGGAGATTCGCATCTCTTCGGTTTGGCCCCGTCTAAGAAAAGCAAACTACTGGTTACTATATTTCTGGAGTATAAAAAGAATGGAAATGAAATTACTGATATAATTTCAAATTAAAATCTAGAGATCCTTCCTAATTACTTTTCACTATTTAATTTTTTAAACTGTTAGAGATAGGATATTTCATGTTGGAAAAAATGATTTAAATACTGTAAATAATTAGATTCTGTGATGCTTGATTCAATAAAGGCATTGCTGCAAGTCTAATAGGGTTTACATTCAGCCAGCTACAAACCAATCAGTAAGACTAAGCATGGTAGAAACAGTACAATAAGTAGTACTTGTCCTGTTAAGACAAGCACTTGCTATTGCCCACTCATTCAGCGCATGCACAATCTTCCTTCTGCGCATGTACGATCTTATTGGAATCTTAAAAGCTGACTGAGTGTAAATCCATCTTAATCTTTTATACTATTGCTCGTTCAGTATTAGACGATTTTTGACCATTTGAAAGTGCCGCGATGGAAATTCGCCAATCAACTCACAGTGTTCCTTTGACATGACCGTTGATTGGTCAAAAATAATGAAATTTTCTAACTCAAAAAGTTTGGTTAGCAAAAGAGAAGAACTTTTTAGTTTAAAGTATTAATGTAGTATTAGCCCCTATAATACTCTCCTTTCCTCGCCGCCTGTAGATGGCAGTAGTGTTCCGCCTAGACGAAGGCAAACTGCAGAAAGGAGACGCTTGGAGCGGGAGAGTGTGAGCGTCGAGGTTGAAGGATAATAGCCATTCTATGTCCGCCTAAACTGCAACCAACCCTGTTCTTTTGTTCTTTTGCTTAATATTCGTGTATTCCTGTGTTCGTCTATTAAAATATAGAAAAGGCAAACGTGTAGTCTCCTTTCGATTGGAAACACGGTCCTACATTAATGAGCCAAAAATATTTGTGTTATTGTTTAAATAATTGGTTGGCTTCTTAACTAATCGAGTTAATTCGCAAGTGATTTGAGAAAACGATTCGTTAAATAATGTATTTTGTAACGTTCTGCAATCATTCAGAAATATATAAGTGTTTAAATTCGTGGTTAATCGAACTATTTTGTAACTAATTTGATAAAAAAAAAAGTCTGAACAAGCGCTGTATTTTGTAATTTTTTTTTTGTTCTGTAGTCGTTTATTTGTGAAAATGAGGTGGGCCATAATTCGGGATATGATTTATTTATAATTCACTGGCAATTAAGAAATAATAATTCTATTGCATTTTTAAAGGATTTAAATTTGTTGTTTAAATTCATGCCTCCTTCATATCAGAATATGAATAGTAAACAATAAATGGAAACAAAATGCAACAATTTTCTTTAAGACTTAGATTTACACTGTTAAATGAATAACAAATTCTATGGGAGTTTTTTTTTTTGCAACAATCAATTTTACGGACAGTCATAAAATTTAAGTGATATATATGATGATTTTCTCTTCCCTTGACTCTTAAGAAACTATTAAATTTTTTACCTATAAGGATTTTTATTTACAAATGTCTTACAAATATTCTTAATTACTAATATCACAGTATACACTAAATATTTTGTCTTTGTAGCCCAAATAGTATATAACAATAAATTGTAATATGAGAATCTATATTATTCATTATTAGTCAAATTAATTAGTCAATTCTCAGATGCTTAAGTATTTTAAGGTAATATTTGGAATGTTACAATAATATTAGGATGCGATACTAATAAAAAAATATGTTACAGTTAGGATACAAGAATTGTATTTCATTTACCTGTTCTAATGAAAAACACCAGAACAATAATCAACCAAAGGCATGTCTTAGTATATTGGCTAAAGTCTACTCTAATCTGCAAAGAATGGCACTAATTAATATAAGTAGAAAACACATTACAAATAACAACACCAAGTTTTAAATACTTTAAGTTTATAAAGTTACAACATAGCCAATTTAATAAAAAAATATAATAAAATTTCTTTCTGGTATGCTCATCATGAAACAGTAGTTTTTTATTACAATAAAAAAATGCTTCCATTATTCGAAATAAAAGTATAATTTGGAATAAATATAGAATTTAGAATAATATTTAGATTTTCATTAATAAAAAGAAAATCATTCATAACATTTTAAGAATTTTTTTTTTACTTAAATTTGTGCCAAAAATATTATCTCCGAAGAAAGTCACATTGAGTGCTTGACATTTGTTTTCAATACAGACTAAAAGTTTTAATTTATTTTTATGAATATAAAAGGTCTAAAGCAAAAAAATATCATGATTTTATTGTTAGTTTTTTTTATTCAAAAAGGAAGTTACTTATTTTCTCAATGGAATTTGAATTGAATGAAAATATACTTGTGAATAATATTTTAAATCAATATAACTGTTAAGCTATTTTTGTAGATTTTGAAAATCATGTAAAATAAACATATAGGTAATCGTTTGTACAAATACTTTTCACTTTCCTTTCTCACAATGTTTTTCTAAGGTTATAAAGTAAATCTGCTTGATTATGCTAACGAAAAATAAGAATTTAAAATACATCTATAATAAATATATAGGGATATTATGTTATAGTACAATAATATACAATACAAATCATTGCCTTTTTTATTTAGAAAGGTTTATGATATTGTCTTATTAAAAGATTAAAATTAATTACTAAAATAAAATTTTTTTAAAAAAGCATATTAATTTCTCATTTTAATACCGATTTTTTAAATAATGTTTCACAAAGAATCAGTTACGCACACACACACACAATTTTAACTTGAATGTTAATATGATAAGATATAATCTGATATTTTCTAGTTTAAATATATATAGATTCATTTTTGTGTATTGCAACAAACATGAGAATAACAATTTTTAAACAACTCAGGAAAAAAAATACGAAAATCCCAATTCACATGGAAATATCAAGAAGTAAGCTAACTAAATATATGCAAGTCATGATAATTATTATAATTTAATTTTAATAAGATTCTAATGGTAGAGCACAGACGATTATACACGTAATGTAATGTAACTATATGTAAATTCCTGAATTTTTTCTTCTACTCAAATAAAAATATTATTTAAATATTAAATGTGCATAAAATTAGTAATATTTTATACAAATTTAGAATTTAAACAGTAAGGAATTAATACGTACGTATCAAAAATGTTAGTTAATTTTATTTATCAATGAGCTATGAGAAAAATGAAAGAAATGCATTAAAATTTACACATCACTTCTTGAATATCCAACTAGAGTTTGCTATGATTTCTGGTAAATTAAAGTACAGTACTCATTGAAAGCTTTCTTCGAATAAAATCTGAGCAAAGAGAACACGAGAAATGAAGAATTCCAACTAAGAACGAATATTAAGAATTTGAATGTTCATCTTTTCAGGGATATCCAATAAATGTTTGCTACAATTTCTGGTAAGTTTAAATCACAACGCTTGTTGAAATTGTTTTGAAAAAAGTACCAACTAAGCGAACAAAACAAGAAATTGATTTTGTACAGAAACGGTGAATCTAAATTAAGAATATATACTCAAGATTTTCAGACTAATAGCTCCTTGAATATTCAACTAACAAGTCCAATTTACAATGTTTACAACAATTTCTGATAAGTTTAAAGTACAACACTTATAGAAACTGTTTTGAAAAAAAAATAATTCTATAAGGCGAACAAAGGTTGATTTTTTACAGATGGGAAAAATTTAGATTAAGAATATATATTCAAGATTTTCAGCTAATGGCTTCTTGAATGCCTTACTGATGATATCAACATAATGATTTCTAATAAGCTAATGAGGTTTCTTGAAATAAAATCTGCAGTAAACGAAGACAAGATGAACTTAATTCTAATATTAAACAAAAGAACAATCTTCAAAAGTTTTCTTGAATAAAATCTGCACAAAGCGAATACAAGAAGAACCTAATTCTAATATTAGACAAAAGAGTAATCTTCAAAAATTTCCTTGGAACAAAAATCTTTCCTGAAAAAATAGAAGAATTTAATTCTAATATCAGATCAAAAGATTTGGGAAGTTTATTGATGGATATATATCTTTCTGATATTATCATTTGCTGTAAATTATTTCGTAATTCTCTTGAACGATTAAAAAAAACTAAAAAAAAAACAATCAAAAGAAGTATCTGAAACTGCTGGATTATCTCTATTCATTTAGTAAATACTATATTTTACTATTACGTAATCAAATAAAAAAATTGAGCCCTCATGAAAGAATCATTTACTACTACATATATTTCATATAACACTTTCATATCCTTTATCTATCAATACAAATTGCTCATACTCTTAACTCGTTCAATGAATCGTTGAAACTTAACTTGGTCATTGGATTGAAGATGATAATAGAAGACAATGGCAATTTTGTACCATCCGACTTACCATGGGGTCCAATAAAAGCTATCTTACGCTTCATGTACAAATATAATGAACCAATTTCACACCATAAATCTTTAGATTTCAAATTTATCTTAGGCTTAACTGGAAGAAAGCTGACTTTTCCAATTAGCATCTGGTATTTGTGGTCTAACTTTGCAATCTGAAATCGGGTGTTTGATTTGATTGACCTTTATATACCTGCGATTATGCGCAATCATTTGCCGCATAGGTTATTTTTACTCACTTTTCACATTTCCCTGCCAGCTTAAATGCAATGGCTTTGGTCACGGTACTGTGGGATTTAATTGGTGCTGAAAAGGCACAACAGACCATCGTTTCCATGCGACGTGTGGAATAAATGGATAAGCTGAGCGCGTGAAATGCAATGCCATCTGTCAATGGGTAGTCATATCACGATTTGTAGGATCCATCAAGCGAAGAAAATTGAAAATATCTATTACAGAAATTAAATCTGGATTGTATTCCAATGGAATATATGAGGTGGATTTGCACCACAGAAATAGATTTGACCAATGAACAAATGTGTGATACCATTAAGAGTAACTGAAGCTTGTCATAGAAACCGGTGATAAGCAAATTGAATAATGAACTTTTCTAAATGAAATAAAATAAAAGATTTACTTGTAAGACTGAAATACAAAAATTATATAAGATTATTAATACAAGATAGTCAGCTTTCTGGTCCCTTTGTAAGCTAATAAAACAGAATTCATGATAACATAGAATATTTTCACTATAAAAATGAATTTGACGGCATATTAATGATAAGAACCAAATGTCTTTTTCTATTACTCTCTTAGCATACAACGATCAGTCCAAATCTCTGATTGAATTACTGAATTTTTTAAATCTGCAATTAAGGAAGTGGTTAGGCATTTTGGAGAATTATTCATTTAGGGTTATGCAATTTTTTATATATAGGTATTAAAATATAAATACTTCAAATAGAGAAATTTGTCTTATTTAAATTTTAATACCTAAAAATTTTTTAAACGTAATATATTATTTTTAAAAAAATTAGGATATATATATTTCTTACATTTCAAAATATTTCAGGCGACTTCATTTTTAATTTTTTCTATTATTTTTTCCATATTACTCAATTTAAATTTATTTAGTAATTCCAATTAAATGCTTCTTTTTTAGAAATATTTTTATGCACACTTATTAAATTTTCATAAGAATTTTAATTTTTTTCTGAACTAAAAATGGTTTCTAACTACCTTAAATCTTTGAAATAGAAAATGCATACTCTTTTTTACTTTTAAAGTTCAATCGAAATTTTTTACTGTCTATGTTATTTAATTTCTAAAACTAAGACACCTGGAACATTTCAAAGGTATTTACCATTTTGAGAAAGTCATTTAAATGTATTTTTTTTCTCTAAGCACTTCAAACATTCATTTTATTTAACAATGCATTTTATAACACCATTTTAATTGAATATAAACGTATATTTCGGTGATGAAACGATCAAAATAAATAGTCATTTTTCTTCCATTTTTGCTAATTTCAAAGTCCACTGTCCCCTTAACTAGAAGTATTAAGTAATTTAAAATGCAAAGAAAATCATAATAAAACTGTTTATTTCTTAAATGCCCTTATATGATTATAATAATTAAAATAGTGATAAATGTTCTAAATAGGATGTGTCATCTAATTAAGAAGAAAGGAAACTTCGTTGGTAAGGGGTAAAAATAAAAAGAAAGGGGGGATATCTTTCGGAGCGAGAGTTTGTTAATATTATGTTCCTGTTCCTAAGAAACTGTATTATATTATAAATCTAAAACAATAAATAAATAAATAATAAAATTTATCGTTATGAATTTTTAAAATTTTTTGAAAGGTATTTGTTTTTATAAAATGATATAATTCCGTGAATTGTTTCAATGCATCAATTAGATTTATTAATTATGCATATTCTATGGTGCAGTATTACTTAGTAATCACATTCTTATCTTTAAAGTTCTTTCAATGTTTACAAAATATTTACTGGACGAGAGATTCCCGCCATTTTTTTTTCTTGTTTTGTCCTTTTTTTCGATTTACTATTGTACAATTCTGGTTTCTTAAAAAATATAAATCTGGTAGTGTCAAACTTTCTTTATATCTTTGTTATTTCTGAAATTTTAATTTCCGATCTTATAAGGTTCTATAATATTATTTTTTGAAAGTACAGTTTCTATTTAAATTGCTTGAGCACCAAATTTTAAAACGTTTTAATTGCTCTTAAGTTTTTTATTTTTGAAAGTAAAAGAAAAAAAAATTAACCGTGTGTTTGGGAAATACTAAAAGGATTTAGTAAAGACTTACCATTTGGCATCTTTAAGCACAAAGTTACATGACACAATCAATCAACATATCATCAATATTATTAATGGAAGATAAGTTTTAAACAAATTTCATTTTCTGACAAAGTGACATTTGCATCGAACTAGCAGACACAGTATCATGATAAATACTTATTTATAGCACACTTCACTACTGCGTGCTGAACTATCCAAAACCAATTAGGTAGATAAATTACAAGCAGATATAATATTTTCTAGAAAAAACAAATTAGAATACTATTAAAAAAGAACAGCGCATTAAAAAAATTACGCTGAACAAAACAACACATTGTGCAAATTAAGAATAGACATGAAAGTTCAACATCATGCCACTATAATCACCATCAAAGCTACATAATCTCCAATAAATATAATTTCAACTGAAAGCAATTAAAGACAAAATCAGTGAAATTTGGACAAATGCAACATTTCATTAACGTTTAATGGAGAAAACAGTTCCCAAACTGTTTCAGAAATTTTCAGTCACATCTTTACTTCCTCGTATACGAAGGAAGTACGGTAATTGTCAAAAGATTAGAACTTGAGATTTTGACGAACATCCATGTTTTAAGCCCCCCCCCCTCCTCCGGATTAGACAAACATATTTTGGACATTATGTCTGTTTTGACAAAGAAAATTAAAAAAAAAACGCTTTGAGCTAGCCTGACGAAATTGGGTGTATGGTCTTCAGATCAAATTTGTTGATTTCTATTAAATTTTGAGCAAAATCTGTCCAGAAGAAGTCCATCTGTCCGGTTGTTCGAATATAATTTAGCACGATAACTATAAAATGAAAAGAAACTGAAAGATAAAATTCATTACACAGTTTTAATATCTTTAGTATAGACGCCTACCAACTTTTGAGCGAAATCCAACAAGGGTGTTGACCGTCCGTCGATCTGTACATTCAGAAGAATGTAAATGCGATAACTTAAAAACACAATGACTTAAATATATCATAATTGGTATGTGATGTCATTTATGTCAAATTTTTGTACCAATAGATTGGGAAGAACACGTCTGAGACCCAAAGGTAAAAGTGAAGTTTAGTGTGTCCCTTGCTACGCCAAGGATGCGAAGTCGTTAATGAAGATGGCGTACAAAGTAAACAAACACTTCTGCGGAACAGTTACGGTTACCGCAATATAATTATGATTTTTTACTGATAAGAATAGTTTCTTTTTATACCGGCTGAGCCGGTCTGTTGGGTGCGGAGCAAAAGTTAGAGCATGCGATGTCTTCGGCATCTGTAGAAAGCACCGGGCAGAATTTTTTAACTTAAAAGAAACATCCTACGGTTTCGCTAGTAGCGGGAACTAGTAGCTTCGCTAGCACATTGAACATAAGGTCTATGTGGATAACAAGAACAGTATATAGCCAAAAGGAAAGAAAGAACGGAGAAAGAAGCAATCGAAACATTCTCCATACAAAATTCAACTCGTAAAAAAATATATTCCACTCACCCTTCATCCATTTTGTCGGTTCGAAATACTTCGATATCAAAAATCGAATTCTTCGAATACTTCGAATAATTTGAATTACTTCGATCATTCTTCGATACCATACTTCGATATCAATCCATTTATTGATTAATCGTTTAATAACTCGCCAAGGATCACACGATCCATTCAGTAAAAATGCTAAATTCAAGCCAAAGGTTAATATTTCTTAATTATTGTGCGTCAATACCATGCAAGTCGTTTACCGGGATAATATCTTTATTAGAGAGTATGTCATAAAGTTTTGAGAAGACCACTCTCGCTGGTTTGAAAAATATTTTCTTTTTTTTATATTTTATTTCTGTAATCCAAAGATAATTTTCTGCTAATAACATTAGTAATAACTGTAAACAAAAAATGAATAATTTTTCCATTATACCGGTATTTAAACGGAAGATTAATTAATTTTTTCACTTTTACCTTTGACGATAATTTTTTTTTAATTTCTAAACATTATGGATAAAATACACATATCAAAATTTGTATTTTTATGCTTGTTGCGAACATTCGATTTTTTTGAAACTATCTTTTTTGTTCTTTACTTATCCAAAAATCAACTGACTGTCATTCTAAAAATAAAGTAAAAAAATAAATTTCTCGTTCTTGATTAGAAGAACAATTTACGCTTTCCAGTTTATTTATTATCTATATTTCCGCCAAATTTTTTCGATAGTAGAGATATATAAAAATTCTTTTATATATGTAAAAACAATTATAAGTAAAATGTATTCGAATTTATGTAAATTCAAAGTATAAGCTAGTAAAATTTATTCGAATTTATGTAAATTCAAAGTATAAGCTAGTAAAATTTATTCGAATTTATATAAATTCTAAGCATAAGTAAATAAAATTTATTCGAATTTATATAAATTCAAAGCTTAAGTCAATAAAATTTATTCAAATTCATATAAATTTAAATTATAAATGTAGAATTTATTCGAATTGATATAAATTCAAAGTATAAGTAAAGTTTATGCAAAAATAATTTAAATTTATGCAAAGCATTTGTATAAATTTATAAAAACTTATATAAATTATAAGAAATATTTTTTTCCAGAAATTTCAACTTGCACTTTCCTTCTTTCAAAAAAAAAAAAAAAAAAAAAGGAAAAGAATTTACTTTTTTAATTAATAATAAATCCAACCGCAAAGTGAACATTCTTTCCGGTATTTTATTTCACGAGCCATTTACAAATTTCATGCTTTGCTACTTGGCGATAATTGCCCACAAAACTTGTCGATAAGACTACTGCATCTTTTATTTCGCTACTATCAGCAGTTCTGATTGATAAGATGACTAGGAAAGCCACGTCTGCTTGTAAAGAACTTTCCAGCTGCTTCTGCTTCTGACAGAAATCGGAACGAAATATTGTTTAGATTTTTTTAAAGACCAAATAAAGGATGATACCTAAACAAGCACAATTCTTTACGTTTCTGTGGATGTTTTACTGTTTTACATGTATTCAAGCTGAGAAGTAAGTGAAATTATTATTATTTTTCTCCGAAATATTAATTGTATCTATTGTCATATTTTTGTCTTTGTCTGAACTTTTATGTTATGAACTAACACACACACTTCATCACGGTAAATCAGTAACTCCTAATCTCTTATAATTTAAGAGCTATTTTTTATATAGTTATAACTGTTAATCTCAATTATGATTTTAATATATTTATTATCTGAATTTTACAAATGTCATAATTACCATTTTAATATTGTATATATAATATATATATTTTATTATGAATTTCGTATAAGATCTGTTATGGTTCTTGATGAATCCCGTTTTAAATGAGCTGAAAATTTTTAACTAATTACGGTGGTAATTCATAATCCAGCAATTTTCTAATCCCGCCTCCTTAGTAGTTGGGTATTTTCGGAACACAGAGTAGAAAGCATTAAAGGGTAAAAGCATTGCATGTCGATTGATTAGGTTTTTGGATGGGTATATATAAACAATGTTCTTTCTCTAATTGTCTATCAGTTGCTTGTCGTACCAAATTGTCTCCTTTCTTATATTCTTAAAATACATTTCTTATAAATAATCAATGGTCTTTCCTACACGAATTATGCAGAGAGAAAATGCTGCAATCGTCAAAAAATTAAAACTCGAGATTTTAACGAATCTCACGTTTGAGACCGGCATTAGTACGAAAAACACATTTTTGGAATTATACCTGTCTGTGAACAGGTTAACTTAAATACAATTTGAGCTAGGAAGATGAAATTTGTTTAACGTCTTTTCCTCAAATTTTTAGATTTCTATCATAGTTTGAAGAAATCCATTTATGTTTGTCTGTCTAGCTGCCTGAATAGAAAGTAACATGATAACTCACAATGGAAAGGTATAAATAAAATTTGAAGAAGAGATTTTAAGAACGGAAAGCAGATAAATAAAATTTGGTACACAGATTTTGTACCTAAAATGTAGATACTTATCAAATTTGGATCCGAATCCATCGGGAAATTGATCACGTTTCGGTCTGTCTTTTGCATGTAAGCAGATGTGGTAACTCAAAAATACAAAGATATAAATGAATGAAATTTAGCATATGATCTTGTGATTTAAACAGTAGCTATGTGTCAAACTTTGGCCTCAATTGTTTGGAAAGAGAGATGTCAAAAATATATAATTGGTTTTCTAGTACTTTTGTATAAACCATCTTCCAGTGTTTCCTGTTTCAGGTTCGAGACCCGATTCCATCGAAGAAATATCGTGTAAGCTGGTTTGGCGCAAGTTAAATCCGTTGGGGCCAAACGTCCTCCCGCTGGTGTGGAAGTTTGGAGGGGGGGGGGAGGCAGCTAAGCTGTCGTCCTCGTCATTTGATCGCGGTTCAAAATTACGAGTTCCATGCCAAAATAACCCTAGTGTTGTTTAAAAATGGGAGTTAATAT
>JAPMOR010099319.1:111545-160255 GCA_026543865.1 Argiope aurantia
GCATCTGAAGTTTGCAAAAACTCATCTATTGAAGACCAATAACCCTTGGAAGAAATCTATATCTGGTAATGAAAAAAAACGCAACATATTTGGCAGTGGCAGCCATCGTACTCTATGGAGAAAGCCTAATATTGCAAAGGATCTAAAAAATTTACCTCCTACAGTTAAACATGATGGTGACTCCGTCATGATTTGAGGTTGCATGACTTCATCCGGGGTAGGAAATTTAATTTTTATAGATGGCATTACAAACGATGTGGTTTACTTGGATATACTTCGCAGCAATCTAAAGGAAAGTGCTAAAAATCTGAGTTTAGATGGAAATTTCATTTTTCCATTTGGACAACGACCCCAAACAGAATGCATGTAACGTCAAAATATGGTTCTTTTTCATTGTAAACAGCAGTTACACACACCACCATATTACCCCAACATCACTACCATTGAATATCTGTGGGCCACACTCGAAGCAGTGGTCCAAAAACACAAAATTAGAAACAAAACCCATTTAAAACAAGTGGTGCAAGAAGAATGGGGTAAAATATCTTCAGATATCACCAAACATTGGTCGAATAGGTACCACGACGTTCAGAGGCCAGTATAAAAGCCAAAATATATGCAACTAAATACTGACACATTCTTTCTATGCGAGATATTACAAGAATTTCATTGATGTATTCTCAATTTTTTGAGGAAAAATTCTGCGTATGTTTATTTAAAATGCTTCTGAAGCTTTTCAATTTAGAAGCTTTTCGTTGATTTTTCTTTATTTTTACTCTAAATTAAACCATTGGTTATGGATAAAAATAAAAACATGTTTGCACTTCCCAGTAATGTGTTATTTATATTGAAATTCTGATTTATCAAGTAAAAATAAGGTGTACTCTCAATTTTTTGTGCCACTGTATATATATCAGGTGCTATTCATTTCAAAATTTATTAACGGTATACTATTGTAATTACAAAATTTTACTGCGCTACAAAATTATAAATTAAGAATAAAACTGAAGACAAAATCTATATTTCATTCTTTTTCTTACTTAATTTTAAAATTCATATAATAAAGGGGAAAATATGTCTTTCAGTCAGTTGCTGTGAGATGAGGAAACCCAACTCCTCCCCCCCTTCCCACTGGTAAAAATAGGCATGCCTCTGAACGTAGTTTAATGATTTGAAATAATAAACATATGCCAAACGTTGTAACGCATGACAATTAAAAATGAATTTGAAGAAGCATATTGTTATTTTTTTTTCTTACATTAAAATGCACAATGCATTCTCAAACTTTGACATATTTTACGTGTATTACGTAACATCTGCCCTGACTGAGCTATATAGCCAGGTGCATAACTTGTGGCTCTACTGTCATAAAGTATTGAGTTTGATAAGTCAAAAATTCTCACAAAGTAATAAATTGAAAAAAGAATAAAGAGAAACATCTGTTTTTTGCTTTCACTTATACGAAATAATCGTCGAAAAATTCGACTTGAGATTTTGAAACATCTCTGTTTCAGACTCCTCCGAGTTTCAAAAAATATATTTTTAGTATTATATTTTTTACCCCTTCCGTCTATCTGTTTGTGACAAAGACAACTCAAAAACACTTTGAGCAAGATGGATAAAATTTGGTATAAGGTCGTGCCTTATTTGTAAATATGTAGCTAAATTGTATTTCACACCTAATTGTAACATTTTGAGCGAAATCCATTCAGAGGAGGTCTGCCTGTCTGAATAAAAGTTAACACAATAATTATAAAAGGAAGAGAGTTAAATGGATAAAATTTAATACACAGATTTAACATCTGAAATGTGGATTTTTTTCAAATTGGAATCAAATCCGTTAAGGGTTTACCATTCTGTCAGTCTATTCTTTCATAAGCGTGTAAACACAATAACTCAAAAAACGCACCCACTCAAATATATCAAATTTGATATGTGATTTTGTTACTATAATTGTAATTTTTTGTATCAAATTTTGGTTTCAATTTATTAGAAAAAGCGTATATAAAATACAAATTCGATTTTCAGCTATTGATTGCTAATGGATTAATCGCCAAAACCCTCACAAGGATCACACGATAGAATCAATAAAATTGCTAAATTCGCGCAAAGATCAATATTTCTTAACCAGTATTTACCAATGCCATTCATAGTATTCGGGGCCTGACCCAAGGTCCAAAACTTTGGGGATGAGGAGGATGACACCGTTATTGGAGAGAATGAAAATAGTTTTGGGAAGATTACACGTAAAGATTTTTAATAATGATGAGATAGTTTTGATTGTTGATTAAATATATAAATTTATTTAATTGTATTTTGGCAATATTTAATAAGAATTAGATGTCATTCTAAATATTTTCTTTCATAAATTCATGCGATGCAATATATTTTTTTAAAATTTTAATCAAATATTAATATATATAAAAATATCTCAACTCTATACATTAAATATGTATAAAGTTTGCATTTGGCAGTATGAATGCTAAAAGAATAGACAATAATTCATAATGCAAAAAAGGTCGTATATCAAAAACATCATTGGATTAATATCCTAGATAATACCTCTTCATATCGCCAAAGAGAGCCAAGTCGCCAATGTTAAAATATAACATAGCTTCTAAGATAAATAATCGAATGAAGCGATTATGGTTAGAAATTAATTGCTTCAAACATAAATAAGTTCTCATTTTTATATGAAGAATGCTTTTCTTTAACATTCTTAACATTAACATTATTTACGATATCATAAACCTTAGCAGCTATTTTACTTTTTGAAACTGACGATTTGGCACTCATTGACGAAATATATGGATGTCAGCTAGAGAATTCAACCAAATGAAATTTTAATACACAATCTTTTGCTTTGAGCGAGAAAATATCTTGATGCAGTTTGTGCAGTCGGGTATCATCTTATACAATTCGTAAAATGCGATGCTCAAGTCGACCTTGTGATAGGATACTGGTTTAGGTACTAGAAAGTCATTTGACCGAGGTCAGATATTGCCAAATATCCAACAGACACATGGCTTATGTATGTTAAACTGGTAGTGGTCAAAAGACATTTCGTTGGTGTTGTACGGATATTGAAAAGTTGGATTCTAGCCTAAGTTTTGTTGCAGTTATCTGATTACAGCTGAAAATAGCGAGGTGTGTGCACAAATAAATTCGGAATGGGATACTAATTTAAATTATATTAAAAGCAAAATCCAAGCTGTTTCAACATAACTAATTTTTAATCAATAAATTACAATGAGATAAAATACAACAACAAGAAAATTCCATTCCCTCCTTTAGAAAGTTTAATTCTGAAATGCAGAGGTATGAGGTCATATCCCTATACCTCTGCAGAATGTGATCCCTTTCTAAATTATTTCAAGCGAATTAATATGACACCTTCTAAACAGGGGCTAAGAGCTATTGCTTGTCGTGCACTTTCTAAACAATTGATGTCAACTGAATTCGCATTTTTTTCTGGCTGAATCTAAAATTTGATACAGATAATTTTTTTTTGATTCCAAAGCATTATTAGGGCCGCGGTGGCCTGGTGGTAAGGTCTCGACCTCTGAACCGGAGGGTTTCAAGTTCGTGACCCGATTCCACCCAAGTACCGTCGTGTAGGCGAGTCTGGTACACGTTAAAACCATCCGGGCCAAACGTCCTCCCGCTGGTGTGGCGTGGTGTGGAGAGGGGGGTGCTAGCTCAGGTATCGTCCTCGTCATCTGATCGGAGTTCAAAATTACGAGGTCCGTCCAAAAATAGCCCTAGTGTTGCTTTAAAACGGGAAGTTAATATAACTTAACTAAACTCCAAGGCATTTTTCTAAATTTCATTTATACTCTTATGCTTTTCAGCTGTAACGTTCTTATATTATAGACAAATTAACGAAATTCCACCTAGCGATTTATTTAATCTAAAATAAGACTTAAATCTTTTAATTCATGCCCAAAATATTCGATAAAATTAATCTATTTAACTTGTTGCATTTCTAAATTAATACGCATATGCACATGAATAGATAGACACAAAGAACCAAAATTTTTATAAATGTAGTATAAAATTTAATGGAAGCTTAATATTCTAGTGGTAGAATCATAAAAAAATTTCATTCATCTAGCTTATTATGTAGTTGATTTACCGTATTCTCATACATACTCACGGACAAACAGATTTCAAACGGTTGGATTTCTCCCAACATTTCATTGAAAATTGCAATTTTGATATAAAGACAACTTACCAAATTTTATCCTTCCAATTTGTTTGGTTTTTGAGTTAAAATGCTTACAGACAGATATTATTCCGAATCTCTTTGTTTGGATTCGGAAGGTCATGGATATTCATTAAAATTCAAGGTCGAATTGTTTGACGATTACAATGCTTTCGCTTTCTATAATTTCTCTTTCTATAATAACTTTTCTTATTTAAGATTCGCAATTTTTGTTTAACTAAATAGTTTAACTATTTCGGCTAAGATATTTATTACGGACCGGAAGTTTGAGACACTTTAGCAAAAAAAAAAAAAAAAAAAAAACATTGAAAATATTTGCATAAGTTTTTTTTCTTCAGGGGACATTACGGTGCTCTAAAAGTTAATGTTAATTCGATATGAAACTAACATCACGTTTCGCATCTGAAACAATTTCATTCAACACGAGTGTTAATAGGTAATAAAAATCGAATGTTATTCCTTATTGTCCGTCCGCCAGTGAATCGACCGCCAAAACTACTCAGCTACTACGCATTCCTTGCCCCACCCTTTACCCTTAATGTACTCTATAACACCCGCACTCAATTGTTCTACGGGGGCAACCTGGATTTGTTTCTGTGCTCTCTCCCGCCCCCTCTCCCCATCCCATTATTTCCGCTCGGATTGTGGCACGAGCTTTTAAAGTAATGAAAGCGGAGGACGGCCGAGAATCGAAAAATGGCGGCAAATTAGTCAGAATTCTATCATCGAATGCCGTAACAGAATGCCGCTGTTAGATCTGGGCATGACTCGAATGATAATGAGGATATGAAGTGGAAAGAAAGTGAATGATGGGAGGAATATGTTTGTGAAAGTTTTATGTGAGCGAAGAAAATTACACGAATTGTTAAAAATGGGCGCAGTTTTAATCAAAATCAGAATTTTTATGAAGTGAAAGAATATTGTGAAAGTAAAAGCAGTGAGGCAAGAAAAAAAAAGGCGTAAAGAAATATCTATGTTAGTTAATTAATATCTTGCAAATAAAATCATATTTTCATATACATAATTTTTGATTAATTATTGTTAGCTTTTATTTATAATTACTTAAATGGCAATATGTGCATGAAAAATTTTATATCGTCTGCTGAATGATTTCGAGTTCCTGATAAAGAACCGAATTTAGTAAAGTTGCTGAAGAAATTTGTTTTTCTTTTTGAAAATAAATTAATTTCTTTTATATTTCGAAAATATTATTTAAGATTTAATCGTTTACTTTCTGAAAGAAAGTAACGTTTTCTAATTCCCTTTTTATTCTGTTTTAATCAGAAGAATTAAATTATTGCTTTAATTATAAAGAAAAAGGTTTAAAAAGTTGCAAAATAAATAGGAAAGATGAAGTGTCAATATAGCATCATTTACAAATTTTGTTTTCTAAATGCTTATTTTGATTTATAAAAAAAGGTTTTGCAATTTGTTGAATCAGCCATTTTAAAGCTCACGTATCAAGCTCACGAAGTGAACTTTTTATAAAAGTTTTCAAAAAATTATGTCAGGGAAAATAGCTTTCAGAATATAGCAGAATAAAATTGTTAATTTATAATTAAAGTAACGAGTAAAATTAATGCTACTCCGATAAAAATATTTTGTCTTAGATCTTCAATATTTTTGGAATTCTTACCCTTATTTTAGACTAGCCGCCTTCGGCGACCAGCCGGTTCGCCAGTATTACCCCTCGCTACAATTTTCAATTAAATATTTTAAGTAACTGGTCTCTTAATAGATTCTCAAACAAAACATTTTTAATCTTCAAATTTTGATAGTCATACCAAACTTATACTGTTGTTCAGATCGTTTCGATCAATTTACTATATATATTTTGCTAATTTGTTGTCATTTCCAGTAAAACTTCAACTTTAATTTAAAGTGGAAATGATAAAATTGCAATTAATATAAAGATATTTTTTTTAATAAAACCAAGCGTTTTATTTTATTTATCATCTCTATTGTTATTTATTTATTATTATTATTATTGAATATGAGTATTGCAAACAGAATCGCTCGGTATTTAAGTTTTATGTGAACTACAAAATATTTTTCATAATTTATGTAATATCTCAAACAATAATTCAACAAAAAATTCTGATTCTGCATAAAATTCAGTTTTTAGTTTTGCTTTCAAAAGGATTGAAATGAAATCAATAATAATATTTTGTTCCTGCCTATAAATATATTTCAAAAATTATGAAGTCTAAATTTAATGCAGTAAGGTATCATATTCTGAGAAATATTCTGAACACACCAAATTTTAAATAAATTATTGAATGTTTCTATTTTCCACGATCAACTAAGACTTATTTATGAAGTTTTAAATGTTAAAAATTTAGAAAAACTCACCATTTTCATAATCTTAGGCCAATTAATCTTGAGAAACCTGCGCGCTGATTGGCGTATTTTCTTTGAAGCGATCGATGGAAAATCTAAAATTATCCTTTTTTTATTGAATAGAGATATTCAAATTTTCATAAATCAGTCAGTTTAAGTGATTGGAAATTAACTCTTAAAAGTCAGTTTTTTAGGTGATTGGAAATTAACTCTATGACCATCATAAAATCTGTGCTTTCTCTTGTGGAGTATGCATTCTTCTTAATATCCGCTCGAATAAAACATCACATACAAAAGTACTACATAGAACAATCACATCAAAAGTAAACATAACATTTCAATAGTTGCCAAAAACAAAAGAGAGAAAAATGCAATTAATAAGCAGACGATATTTAGAAAAGTGCAGATGTTTAGACTGGAAAATGAAATTATCTGAAATTAACCACACGCCCAGACGATATTTACAAAAGTAAAAATATTCAAACCTGAAAAGGAAAATATATGAGTTATTCCATCAATAAATGCCATAAGTTTATTTATATCTTCATTATTTTATGAGTCATTAAACATCAAAATGGGTCTGAGACTAAATAACCAAGCTGTATAGAGAGTGTAAAAGATCATAAAATAATTTTTCTTGAATTTATTTTTTAGAAAAAATAATATTTCATATTTGTTTTATTTCCTACAGACACGTGCCGAAAATTATATTTTTGCAGATTTCATTTTCAAAAAGATTTAATTTATTTTCAGTTAGAGCTTTAATCAATGTGATGGCAACACTTTGAAAAAAGCTATTTTTTTCCCATGAATGCGAAACGTGCTTAATCTTAATTTTTATTTTTGACGAAAAAAATTATTGAAAAACATAGTTAAAATATTTATTTAAAAATTCATTAAAAATAGAAATTTAATTTTAAGATTAAAACAGTAGTATCATTTAAAAGATAAATTTTTTATCTTTAACTTCATGTAAAAATCTTTTTTGTGCGGTAATATTTTCGGCAGTTATAGCAGAAACACGTCAAAATTTCGCTTAATTTTTAAATAAATAAAATTCTAGTTAAAAATTCGAAAAAATAACCCCCAGGTGCACATTCCCGGCCTCCAAGGTATACACGTGCCAAATTTGGTAGCTGTAGGTTGAATGGTCTGGCCTGTAGAGCGCCAACACACACACACACACACACACACATTGAGCTTTATTATAAGTATAGATATAGATAGATGAAAAAAATCAAAAAAAAATTGTATACGGCTTTCGTATAAGAACTTTGTTATTATTTTAGAATGACAGAAGTTATATTATTACGATTATAAAATATATCTCTCTCTATTATACAAAAATTTTTTATGTAAAGATTGCGTTTTATTCTATTTGTGATTAGTAGATAGCGAGTCACCTGACCTATTGCTTTTGAGGTTTATTTTGCCAATATTGTTTGGAGTATTTAATAAAAAATACTGTAAAGTTGTAATAAGTATTTATATTGAACTTGATGGTAAAATGGTGACAAAAAAGGAAAAGTAAATCATTAATTAACTCCAAATTTACAACAAATAAGTTTAAAAATATATATATTTAAAATTTTATGCTAAGTCATACTGTTTTTGGCAACACTAATGAATAGTTTTCGGGTTTCTTTACATTTTTCGAGTAAAGGAAAGTTTTTGTCCTTATGTTAGTATTCGCCTGAATACCTACGCAATATACATGTTTATACTACATTATTTTTTTAAATAGTATTGGGAATCCAGTGACAACAGAGGAAGAAAAAAATGAGAAGAAAAGCCGAGCGAGAATCTATCAATTTAAAAAGAAAAGCTGATCGTGAAGTTGCTTCGTTGGAAACGGAACCTGAAAAACTGAATGAATATTTAGATATTGGAGATAGGAGCAAAGAGTGTTCCCATTGTGGAACTTTGAATTTTGAATCAGAAGTAGGCGAATATGCAGATGTATGTTTTCATACGTTTATAGTAATAAGATCACATACCAAATTTCATTAATATATGTCTGTGCTTTTGAGTCATCATATTTCCACGTATAGATTAACAGACGGTTAACTCTTTCACAGATTTGACTCAAAATTTATACGAATTTATTTTTTTTATATATTAAAGTCGCATAATATATTTTATTTTTGTACCTCTTTGCTTTTTGTATTCATCGTGTTCGTTTTCATTCGAGACACAAGAGAGTCGATTTTTTGATATTAGAGCATTAATGGGCTGCCCTTGCATAACTATAATTGTATGTACTTTGCATGTTGGGTATCAGACAAACTTCCTTTGTATGGCTTTCATTCAAAATTTGTAGAAAAAGTCTAAAAATTGGGTGTAAATACAATATACAAAATTTTATCTATGTAGCTCAAATTGCTAATGTATTATCGCGTTCACAGAGAAATAGGCATTATTTCCAAAATGTGTTTTTCGAATGCAGGTAGGTCTAGAACGCGGAAATTCATCAAAATTCAAAAACTATTTTTTTGACGATTAAAATGTTTTTTCTCTGTATACTGCTTGAATGTGAATGTAAGTATGATAACAGCAAGAGCCAGATGCACCATTTATGCTTTTTTTGCTCGATCAATTTGTTTTTAAATTTTTAAATAATCAAGATATTTTAAATATTTTGGTTTTTTTTATTTTGATTAGTTATTTAAAAACATTTTGGATTTTTTCATGGCAGCCAAGATTGTCTTCTAGTCACCATTCTATTCTATCCAACCAGGTCGCGGATTGAGACTTACAATATTCTGATCACTTTGATTAATATCATGATGATGGCCAAGAGTAATTTGAAAGAGAGTAAGGGAAAAATCAGAAGCAGAATTTCAGATCATGTTTTATATATAAAATGATTACGACTGAATATCCTATATTTACAAGGCTATTCAAAGAAAAAAAAGCACAACCTTTTGTTAATCGGAAATTACAAATAACAGTTGGAATTCAACACAGTCCTTAGTATTCATTGTAAGCCCTTCCAAAAATACAAACGATATCAAAGTGATACGATGGCTCATCCCATATTTTTTCTGCATTTCTGATGTGATGATTTTAAAGCCTGCAGTTATGCATGCCTTAAGTTAATCAACGTCTGTTAGTGGCAGGGGAACAAACAGCTGTTGTTTAATGCAGTCCCAGAAAAAAAAATATCCTTTGACATCCTTAGTATTTCAGGATGGACTTCATTAAAAACTTATAATTGTGTTGAGTTGAACTTTCAGCTGTTAAGTTTGATTTCCTATCAACAATAAGACTGTACGTTGTTTTCTTTTACGATACCTGCAAAGTTAGGATATTCATTTATGATCCAGTAGAATCACGATTTGTTTTGTATATTTTAAATCGCATGCAATATTTATCTAAATAATTATGGAAGCTGTAGAATTCAAAGGAATTGTATCGAAGAAGTGATTTAAACAAGAAAAAAAAACACTAAACACTCTTAACAGCAATCAAATGCAATCGACAAGCGGAAATCCAAAAACTGATAATTAACGAGTTAGCCCATAAACTATAAAATAAGACTCTCGCAACATATTTACAAAGACTAACTGACTGACAATCTGACTCAATAAAATTATTATTTACAGCACAGCGTTCGAAATAATTGTATAATTTTTAGCCATGAAAACTCTTGATAGAAATATTAAACCGTAGCGATCACCGCTCATTCTTCTCAGAATTTACCAGAACAAAGCTATTCACACCCAAAGTCCATATCTAACCTTCCAAACTTCAGCTCTTAACAAAGCTCAATAGGAAATAACGATTTAGTTTTCCGCTAATGCACCTATTCAGAAGTTAATAGCGTTCCAAAGGAAATAAATAAATAAATACCCATGATTTTTGATTGGCCGTAAGTAGGGCATTAACAAACAAAGAAAAGTTTAAGCTAGCCTCGAGCTTTTTAGGTATATTGGATTGTTAACGGGAAGCATCGATAATATACGCATCCATTCTTAGCCTTTTGAAATGTGAATCTGTTTTTGCTGAGGTAAAAAAGTGGAATGATCACGCAATAGAGGCATTAGTTTACCGAAGGAAGGTGTCGCATAAATAACGTTACGTGTTCTCCAGCAGCTGGAGCAGATTATTCGAAAACAATCCTTTCTCAATATAGTGTTGGAGTATTTTCGGTTTAATCGAATGACAAGGTTTCATTCATGGTTTCTGTTAAGGAAGATATGGAATTTAATGATTGGACAGTAATTTTTCGTTTCTTTTTCTTTCTGTTAATCAATGGGATCTAAATTATTAGGGAAGAAGTGCTTATATCGAGTCCTTTATTTTTTTATTTGTAATGTTCAATACTTTAAAGATAATTTCTTATCCATAGAAATTTATCAACGCAAAAGCAAGCTATGTTACTAAAAAAACTATTTTGTTTTAAAAAATGATTTTTGACTTCAATTGAAAAAAAAATTGCAAATGGCATAGGATTTTTATAACAGAAATGGACGAACCAAAATTTCTTCATGTAAAAGTTAATAAGTTAATTTGCAACTCTTTAAAAGTAATTGTATGCTAGTTTGATAACTTATAACTGGTTATTAAGAAATTGAAAAAAAAACCCGATCATTTCATAAAAGAAATGTAATACTCCTACAAATAAAAGCAAAAATTCGTTGTTTCAGGATTCATTGATTACTTGCTTTTATAAAATGGTACTCAACAGGTGGTACATGTAACCCCTGGGATATGTGATGGGCAGTTGAGGGAAAAGCCAAATGGGGTCAGTAATAGGAAAAACAAAACAAAAACAAGTAAAGTGAGTCAAAATTGGTTTTAACTTGATGCCTTCCATAGGAATAATGTTGTCACCAAAATGTCTTTATGTGATTTATGTGAAAAAAATGAAATTATAATATTTTTTGCGCAGAACATTTTGTATAAAATGTAATTACTTAACACTTAATGCCACATCACATCTCCTTTTCTAGATCTCATGTGGCCCTTTCCGATTTAATATAGGTGTAGGTGGACTTTATTAAACAAACGAGCCACCTTTGGCGACCAGCTGGTTCGCCAATCTTAATGTTCGTTAAAATTTTAATAGTTAAATATTTTATGTAATTCCTACTTTAATAGCTTCTTCATCAAAATATTTTAAAATTTCAAATTTTGATAGTCATATAATTAATTCACTCATAATATTATAAAGGCCTTCAAGCATAACGTAATATGTATCTCTCTAATTTTCTGTTAGCTCCCGTAGAATTTATACTTTAAATTAAAGTGGAAAGGATTAATCTGCAATTAATATAATAATATTTTTTACTGAAACAAAGTATTTTTTTGTAATATGATTACTGAAAACAGTCACTGAGCGTTTAAACTTTATGGGCACTAAGAATATCTTTTTTAATTTATGTAATATTTCAAGAATTCGTCAACACAATTTTCTCAGATTCATCATGACCAGATCGATTAATTAACGATGCTTAATTTTAAATGCATCAAACACTAAGAAAATAAAACGAATCGTTTAAAATAATAGGTTTAAAACAAGCTAAAAAAACTACTTAAAAACGATATATTTAAAACTATAAGCATATACAAAAAATATATAACTACCAAAAATATAATTTAATTACAAAAGCATGCAACTAACCTAAAAATAATTTAAATCAAGAATCATCCGTTGTTAATAATTGTCAACAATCAGAATACAATGCGCATGCGTGAATTTTCAACTCCAGTTACGGTAACGCAAATGCTTGAACTTTCTACTCCAATTAGGGTAACGCTATGCGGATTAGAAATTTTTAATTTCCTTTATTCTGCTTTATTTTAATTCAAAAGTACTTCAGAATGAATTTGAAAGATCGATTAATTAACAATGATTAATTTTAAATGCATAAAACATTAAGAAAATACACAGAATCGTTTGAAATAATCGGCCGAAAAATGTTAAGCCTAGCCTCATTACTGTTGGGAGAAAAAAAAAAAAAAAAAAACTGAAGCCTTACTCATTTGGCGGTGGGGAAAATGAAATATTTTTTTGGCGGGAAAGTTAGTTTTTAATTAATAATTAAAATTCTAATTAAAAATTCAAAAAAGAGTGCACATTCCCGACCTCTAAGGTATACGTGTACCAAATTTGGTAGCTGTAGATCAAACGGTCTGGCCTGTGGAGCGCCAACACACACACTGAGCTTTATATATTACACAGCAATTAATTGGTAAGAAACAAACAAATAACAAAGAATGTAATTACTAGTAACCGACAACAATTTTAGACGATCAGACTAAATCTACATTATATAAGTTGCCATTGTGCTAATGCGGTATTGAACGTTGGGTGCCAGTTGCAGTGTACTAAAAAACTATCTCAGTTACCTTTGATGTAACGTTAAGAAAAGTTTTTTTTTAAACAGAGCGGAATCAATTTTTAAGTTGCATAATATAAATTATTATAGAAACAACTTTTCAAAGCAAAGTCTTGTTAATGAAATAAAAAGTAAATTTTATTTTATTTTAACTATTTTCTATTTTTTGATGTTTAATTTGTATTTCAGTACTACAAATATTGCGAATTTTTGTAATGATTTTTCATTCTTGAATTCACTATCAGGTAGCATCATTGGCATGGAATAAAACCTTAATTAATTCATGGGTAAATTTATAAATAAATTCTGAGAAGAATTAAAATAGTATATTATCAACTAGAATATACAAGAATGAAAAGTACGAAAATTTTATGATACCAGGAAATGAGTGAAAATACAATTAAAATTTCCAACTTTATAAACATGAAGCAAGTAAAGCTAAGCAAAAGTGCTTTATTAAAAAGTAGATAAATAATCTTACATTTTCTTGAAAGTTAAACCCTAGCTATATTTTATTTGGTTAAATTTTCGACTTTTTTTGAATTTGTAAAAGATACGTAATTAGTGTTGAAATATTTTTAAATTAGGAGAAATGCTGCATTAGCTCGAGTTTATACTCTTCAAGGTATAGGAAAAATAGTAGTGCAAATGACGGGAAAGTACAACCCATTGTGTATATGCCAGAAAATAATGTTTTTACAAATCATATAAATGCTGAAGAAGAAAAGAGAAAAAGGTTTCACAAATATACAATTTTTAAATTACATATTCCTTATTTCATATATTTATCTCAAATAAATATCTGACTAATTTAATAACTGAAAGTTCAATATTCATATAATTTTGCTTACTTAGAAGAAGATGAGTTAAAATATTACTTAATATATTCTTTTAATTCGGTTTTCTTTTAAGACGTGGGCATTGATTTACTAAGATTAAAAAACATTATTTCTTTGCTTGATACATTTGAATTTTAATAACCTGCATTATATTTACAATGCTGACATTTATTACAAACGTTAAACACAATTGAATTACATCTTCCTGCAGAAATATGCGCGACAAAATATCCTTCTTCTTGGATCTCATTCTTTAATCTTTGACTAGCTGATTCATCGGAATATCGGTTGTGCCCTATCGCGATATCGTGCATATTTGTTGAGAATATCGCATTTGCATGCATGGGAAAGTGCAGAACAACAGATGACTCTCTTCAGTAGATTTAGTTAAAATTGATGAAATTCATCATTGAACAAAATTTCTCTCATCTCTTACTCGTTGTGTTTATGGCGATACATACTTACGAGAGTGTAGATTGAACAAAACGGTGAATTTTTGACAGATTTAGTTCAAAATTTAGTAGGCAGCTAAATTATAGATGCTAAATATGCATACTAAGTTTCATCTATCTAGATATTTATTTTTAGTAGTTATCGTGCTCCCTTTACTCAGACATCTAAACAGATAGATTTCGTAACAACTGATCTCATTCAAAATTTTATTAAAAAGTTTATAAATTTGTTGAATAGACGTCACATATCAAATTGCATGAGTCTAGCCCAAAGCGCTTTTGAATGATCTTGTTTTCACACAGACAGACATCATGGGGTCCAGAAAAATATGTTATGGGACTCAGTGAGGTCTAAACTGTGGATATTCGTCAAATTCTTGGGTTCGATTTTTTTTGACAATTACATTTTTTGCGTACTTCAGATACGAGAAACAAAAAAACATTAATATTTTGAAAATATTTAAAACTTGCACTATCATAAAATTTAATTTCGATTTTTGTAATGTGGATATACATTTATTATTCAAACAGTTTCCTTCAGTGTTATTCTCATATTCTTTTATATATTAGTATATTTTTTTCAGAAAAATTATTTGTCAATTAGGAGCTTTCATAGAAGATCCTGACGGCAGCAATGCTTTGCTAATAGACTCGGGGCGTACAAGGGAGGATTTCGTTGCCTGCGACGAAGAAAATCAAAAGAAATGTATGCAGACGGTTGAAACCCAGGTAAAGATACGATACTGTATATCAGAAAAATGCAAAAAACGGCCAATAGATGGCTCTTCGTATGATAACAAAAGCAATACTAAGCATAACAATTGATTTTTTTTGCAAAGACTAAGTTCTTTATATCAGATGCTCAACATGTCGAACTGTCGTTCGCCAACAATACCTGTAGTCGAGGAACAATGCTGTGACTAGCACTATAGCATTCACAACATTGTTCCGCACACCTACTGTATAATATACTGTAGGTGTGGTGAGATTTTGTTGTCGGATGTTGCTTTTAAGTTAGGCGATCGTGGTAGACTTTCGACTTCAGGTAATCTCACAACTAACATCATGCAATGGAATTTCTAAGAAGTTCTAGGATTTTCAGTGACTCAAATTGTGCAGTTGTGGAAGCTGAGAGACCCTCGGAATGTGAAATGGGTTCCGCCAATTCACAATACCCTCCCCTCCCTATTTTTGGCACTTTTTATTCGTTTCGATAAAACCCCATGTCATTTCCCCATGTCAATTTTTACCTTTCTACCTATATCATTCCGCAAATTATTGAATTTTCGTTAACGGATTTTCGAATCACCTGGTATTTGTTAAAGTTGACAATTTGTCATCTCTATTAATAAAATCAGATAGTAAATAAGCTTATAATGTGATAATTAAGTTTCTTAAAAAAACTATGTTATATGGAGCAAACGAACTAAAGAATATTAGCACAAGGTAATTGTTTTTCCTTTGAATTCTGGATATTCTTATGAAATATAGCACGTTTTAAGTTTATAATACGATGGAGCGAATCAATTATGCATTTTAACCTTTTCCCATATATCAAATGAATCTATAATTTGATAATATTCTACAGTTTTGATGTCACAACCACATGCCAAAATTCATTTAGTTAGTTTTGTTTTTGAGGTTTTATTTAAAGGCAGATAAACAATCTACCCATTTACGAATTTAATTCAAAGTTAGATAAATCTAAGATTTTGGGTTGAAAATAACGAACAAAAAAATACGCAATTTGCCGAAAAAATGTTAAGACTTTTTCATTGAGACTGGCGACAGTGGCGACATCATACCAATCACGAATAAAAAATAAATCTCGACCTTTTATGATGTCCTTTGAAAACTTTTATGCAATTGTTAAACGAATTGAAATAATACGTCGGTTCAATAGGGAAAACAAAATTCTTTCAAGTTGAATTATTAGGTTGGAACAAAGAATTATTATAATTTCATGAAATTTGATAGAAATACTTTAGAAACGTAATAATTAAAGAAATGAAATTACTGTGATTTCCATTTTCTTTTATACGAAGAGCAAATAGTGCAACCATCGAAAAATTCAAACTCAAAAACTCCTTTTTGTCAAAGCTTCACATTTCAGATCTCATTGAATCCGAAAAACATTTTAGGAATGATGGCAGTCTGTATGTGAAAACGATAACTCAAAAACGCTTGGAGCTAGACTGATAAAATTTGGTATACGGACATTAAATCAAACTCGTAGATGGCTATCAAATTTTGAACACAATCTATTCAAATGAAGTTTGTCTGTCTTGCTGTCTGAATACGACTGAAGATGACAATTACACAGCTTTAAGAGCTAAATGCATAAGATGTATAGGTTAATTATCTAAATTGTGTGTCTGTATCATATAAAGAACTGAATACGTTAAGGAATTAAACAACTGTCAGTCTGTCTCGTATGTTTGTAAGCGTCATAATTCAATACATAACAACTTAAGCAAATAAAATTTGCTCACAGTTTTAGCATCTGAAGTGTAGATTTTTTTTAAAGTTATCAACCAAATATGTCTAAGGGTTGACCATCTATTGGTGAATGGTTGAAAACGCAATAACTCATAAAAGCAATGACTTAAATAAATGAAGAATAATCTTATGATTGCCCTTATAGTTGCTCTGTATCAAAGTTTGGTCCCAATCATCATCCAAAATACATGTTTAATTTTTTGATATGTGATAATGACTGATACTGACAATTTTTCTGATAACCAATATTAATGATTAATCTCAAAAGAAATAATCGAAGATTGCACCTAGATTCAGTAGAAACGCTGAACTCTCTCCAAAGTTTAATATTTCGCATTTATTATTCGTCTTTACCATGTGATATACAAGTTTTTTGTGATATACAAGTCAAGTACAGGTTTTATTTACTATACTATGAAGCACACAGGTCAGGGACACTGAAAATAAAAATCATAGCACTTTTGGTATTCAGGCCTATCCCAAGATTTAAAATTTTATGCGGGGAGGCGGAGGATAATATTTTTAAGGAAATGTTTGAGGAGATCAGTACCTCTGCTGTTCCGAATAAATAGTTTTCTATTGGCACAATTGTTTTTGACGAAGGAAATACGCTAGAACATGATAAATATCTTTGGTAATCTGATTGAGCTAAGACATCCAAGACTACTGAACAAGTATGTGAATATATCACAAAAAAAATCGGTATTTATCATTCTAAAGATAGCAGAATCTTTAAAAATCAATATAAAAATTAATCGAAACAAACTACTAGAAGACCTGGCCATAACAGTTTATTATAAATGTGTTCTTACGTTTTAATCAATGAACAAAATTCAGTTAAGTAGTGCGTATCGCAGAAATGCCATTTCAGCCTGTGAATATATTTCCAGAATCTAGAAATCGATGTTACAAACTGCGATATATCCTATCTTCTATCTTATCCTAGAATATAAAATGGCAAATAGGAATTGAAGTAAAAACCAGCACCAGGGGTCTCCTCGAATCTTTCTTGTACACTTTACAATTAAAATTTTATCTCCATTCTTACACATAAAGTTCAAGACCTTGTTTAAAACCGCCGATACATTACACGGTGTTGGTTACAAAATACAAGTCTGTGGGGGTGAGTCAACATTTTTCGGATTTCATAGCGAGAATATGTATTTTGGATGCCTTTTTCCAGTACAACTGACACCAAAATTTGACACAACACTACAGTCGTAATCACAAGATAATATGCTGAATTTAATTGATTTATGTCATTGCGTTTACAAGTTCTTGCGGATACATTCATGCGAAAGTACAAACCGACAGACGGTCAAGAGTTTGACAGATTTCATTCAAAATTTGTTAAGTATCTATATTTTTTTAAATGCTAAATCTGCGTACTAAATTTTACTTACTTTGCTCTTTGTGTTTTTTAATTATCCAATGCATTTGTACTTGGACAGACAGACAGAAAAACTTCCTAAAAATGGATTTCGCTTAAAATTCGACAGAAATTTACAAATTTGATCATAATTCCATATACCGAATTTTAGTAGTCTAGCTTAAAGTGTCCTTGATTTATCGTATTCACGGACAGACATATGCCAAAAATGTAGTTTTGGGACTCAATGAAGTCTGAAATGTGGAGATTCGTCAAAATCTCGAGTCTGAATTTTTTGATGGTTATACTACTCCTATACAATTTGTATATGAGGAAGTAAGAAGGTAAAAAATAAATCAAAAATCAAAAGGACAAGAATTAATTCCTTTACCTGATATCGAAATTTAAAAAAAAAAAGATCTTTGACTGAGAATTAATAAATGATTTTAAAAATTTGGAAGCAATATTTTCATATGTTTAGATGCATAGGTTTTCATTATGATTATTTGTACGTTATAGTAGAACAAATTGTTTTATTAAAATGACTTCGTATTATCGGATTTTAAATGGATTCTTTGTATTTTTCAGGTTATTGAAGGAACAGGGAAAGGAAATTTTAGTCTTTCAGTTGATAAAGAGGAATACACTATTGGCGACGTTCTCTGCGATAAAGCGGATGCAGTACAAGAAAATATTCGAAATAAGATAGTTCAAATTTATTGGCGCCTTTGTGATTCGAAGTGGGAGAGAACCTCTTTCAAAATGCCGGAACCACTTTGTTGTGAAGATGGACTTTACGTTCCCTGTAATAAACTCAGTTCCTGATTTGAAAGTCTTATGATTATAAAGACAGTTTTTCCACAAATATCTATATCATAAATTAGAATAATATAGAATTATTTTCATCATCAGTTTTCATTTATTATACATATCATTGGAATCTTAACGGTTGAGAGACGTTAGTTCTGATCGCTACATAAGGCATTCCACTAGAAGAAATAAAATTCGGCAAAAAAAAGAACTCCTAGCTTTTGTTTCTATTATGTAATTTATTTTTCTTTTCCTAGTATAAATAGATATTACATTGCCATTTATTATCCTCGTGTCTTCGAAAAAAAAAAGACGAATTCATATCAGATACCATAACATTCACCATACAATTCCATTTCTTCTCATATTTCATGTAGCAACAATGGTGAATTTGGCGCGCTTTCTAACTGATGCCATACATACGATAAGCGCAGAAAATGATTGTGTTATAAGTTTTGAAAAATTATGGAATAATTTTCAATTCTTATCTTATGGAATCTTATTCAGTTCTAAATGTGTGGAGTCTTGTTCTCTTCTTATGGAATCTTATTCAATTCTAAATATATAGAATTTATAGAATTTTATTCAATTTTAAAAATACGGAAACAAGCCTTTACAGCGTTAATTTGTAAAAATTCTTGAAAAAACAAATCTTGAATTATCAAAAAAAATCTTTTAATATTTTAAAAATTATTTTTTAAAGTTTCATTGTTATCAAATATTTTTATTTTTTTTACAAGATTTCTCAATAAGTAAATTTTAAATAAATTCATTCTGTGAGCTACTATTAAGTAATAGTAACTAATTCAAGTTAATTCATTTTTTGCATGCATTGCGCTTTTTGACGTATCTTCAAATATTTTCAGATGCTTACATAAAGTTATAATTTAATGGACGATACGTAGAATAGTGTACACAGTTTTACAAGCTTATGCAATTTTAATTATTTGATTTTTGATTCTAAATATGGAATTTCGAATAATATTTTTCATTTAATTCCTGGTATGCAAGAGTTTTGAAATCTTGTACCATGTCTATTGTTCATGATAATGCATCATTTTAATATTTTGATAGCCTAATTATAAGTTCATAAATTAATAATATTAAATTTTGATTTGGAAACGAGAAGCAGTATTGGTATTGAATTTTAGAAGAAATTTTTATGAATGCATAATATTAATGATAATATTTTATAAATTAAAGACTGAAAAATTGGAAGTAATTAAAACTAAAAGAGAATTCTTTTAATACACTAATAAAAGAGTTTTAATGAGCTTTTTATTAAATTTATTATTCTTATTTAAGCATGCAAAAGAATTCATAAAATTCAACTGCTGCAATACAAACAAATGAAATGTCCACTATTTTTTAGATCATTTGTTTATTTTTATTTCCTTTTGTCAGCGAAAACTATGAGTCACAGGTTACGATATACAAAACACGCATTACATGAATAAAAAACACCTGCTTATGCAGATATTTCCTTTGATGTGACTCAGAATAAAATGATTTACTTCTGTAATGCATTTCTTATAACAAACAGTTGCATCTAAATCCAAAACAATGATAACTATAAAGCATCCACTGAGAGAGCTCTTTATATTCGAAAACAATACCGAACCAAAACATTCACAGCTCATATTCCTTTGGGAAAGTGTTATTCTATGCAACCCATATTCTACCTTACTAGGGAATATTTTTGCATATTTACCAGTAGCTTAGTAAGTGAACTCATTTTCCATAGTCTCCCGCCAGTAATTGGTACATTTGGGCTCATTGCATCAGCATTATTGCACAATAAAAGCAAGAACTGGGAATCAGCATGTGCGATCGCATACGTAGAACTTCGGTTGTCATTAAATAAGCAAATCAATTGGTGGAAAATTTCATTTCCGGGCTTTGAATGGCGCGCTTTAATCATTAGCGTTACAATGGGCAACAGTTAATGAGGTGTTCGAAGTCCAATGCATTAATTGTCCCCATTTCCTGTGTTGTAATTAAAAGTCCAGAACCTTATCAATCCCACGTTTGGATTTTGATTACTTATGTAAAATTATCATTTGTTTTGCAAGCAGATTTTTATCTTAGAATAATATGTATTGAAAATTATAAGTATTAAAAGGTCGCTTTGAAGAATTATGTTATAATATGATAATACAAATTCGTGTCGGATATCTTATGATAGCAAAATGTTTTTTTATAATCATCAATAATAAAACCCTCAGGTAGCGAATTTGTTTACTTTAATTTGTTCAATAATGGTCTCGTTACTCCCCACCTAATATTACACCAAATACTAGCAGCCGAGCAACAAAAAGTCGTAGTCTTGGTTTTGTAGTCTTAATTCGAAAACTGATGTTGAAATTTCAATTAACCTGGTATGGCGAAATATTTCAGTGCGAAACGGATTAAATATAAGTCAATTGCACGTGTGATAAAGTAAAAAGTCTAGTAGCCACTGCTTGAAAAGAAGTGAATTGCATTATTTTTTATGTGGTCGAATGCATTTTTAGATCATAAATAATTTAAGTTTCAATCGATATTACATAATACATTCAAAAATTGTATTATAAATCTATTAGATATAAACCCTAAAGCAGTTTTGATCTTAAAAAAATGGACATTTTATTTCACCTTTTTTTTATTTATTTATTTTTATATACAAGTATTTCAATATCCAATTGAACCCTCCAATTAGACATTAAAATATATGAGAGTATTTTTGTTATTTGGTTTTCTCATTTAAAGGTGCTTGTTCTGGAAATCTAAAATAAGTTTTCAATATATAGCTAAACGATGAAAACAGAAAATTTCTGAAGAAATAAAATTTACCAGAGAATTTTTCTTAATTTTCATAAATCTGGTATAGTGAATTCTGAAACAAAATTTTCCTTTTATAAATTTTTAAAACTTATTTCTTTACTAGTTTCCTTTGGCGACCAGCTGCTTCGTCGAGATTAATGGTAGTTGAAATTTTCTATTATATATTTTATGTTATTCTTCTTAATAACCTCTTTAGTAAAATATTTTAAAATTTTAAATTTGGTAGATATACCATTTATATTATTTTAGAAGTGCATTGCACGCTAGAAGCCTTACGCCGCTTTATTTTTACTATGCCTTTTCTTTATTTTGCAATATATTTCTATTTCTTACCTATTACCTTTACCTAAAACTAAGTAAAATTTGGCAATAGTATTTTAAATATAAATTTAAATCTTTTGCAAATTCTTCTCAGAATTAAGTAAATATATTGTTTGCTCTCCTGAAATCTGGTTTGACAATAATTATTTGTGTTAAAGAAGTTTAATTTCGCTATTTTGCATGTTTCATTATTTTTTATATTAATATTGGTAATATTACAGATTGTAAAATAAGTAGAAACAAAATATCCCAACTTTAATAATGACTTAATACCTTTGATGTTCTTTTAGAATTCTAATATTTTTGCAATATAGATTTTCGCTCAGAATTCTTACGTATTTTTGTATTCTTGTTGGAAAATATTTTTAAAATATTTTTTAAAAAATGATTAAATATATAGCAAAAATTAGTATCATTGAAAAGATAATTTTTCGAAATTTAAGACGATGTAAATTTTATTTTTGTGCTTTAAAATTTTCAGAGGTTATCGCGGAAAAAAAACAAAATTTCACTAAAATTTTAAATAATTGAAGTTAAAAAAATTGCTCCAAGGCGCTATTATCCATTCTCCAAAGCATATATATATATACACTGGTGTGCAAAACTTAAGCAACAGGTATGTTTTTTACCATAACTTCACGAGAAATCATCTGAGAGACATGAAATTCAGAAATGAGATACAGCATTTTGTTCTGAAAGAATGACGAAAGCATAGTTGCGCAGAAATGAATACAATTCATACAGTATGGAATCAAACAAAATAAGGCTTTATTGAACTCATAGTACCGTTACACATGATTGTCTGTCCAAGAGGAAGAACAGCAAGCAGATGTTACTTAGTATGAGATATGCCCCCTCCCCCTTTACTGCAATGGTTGCTTCGCACCGTCTCCCCATACTCAGCACCAGATTGTCCAACAGTTCTTGAGGTAAGAGTGCCCATTCCTCAATCAGCATCTGTTTAAGTTGTCGGGTGTTCCCAGGAGGATGTAATCGTGCCGCAAGGCATCTCCCTAAAGCATCCCACACATGTTCTATCGGATTTAAATCAGGGGAGCACGCCGGCCAATCCATTCGATTGATATCTTCACTTTCCAGGAGCTCCTCGACAGCATGAGTCCTGTGTGGCCGTGCATTGTCATCTATAAAAACGAAGTTTGATCCAATGGCATCTCGGGACAGACGCACATGGGGAAGGATCACCTCCTGACAATAGCGATCTCCAGTTACAGAACCTCTGTCGAAAACGTGGAGCTCAGTCCGCCCGTTCATCATAATGCCTCCCCAGACGACAACTCCAGGACCACCGAAACGGTCTCTTTCCGTGATGTTACTGGGATGAAACCGTGTTCCGACCTCTCTCCAAATCAACTGGCGTTGGGAATCGCTTGTAACATCACGGAAAGAGACCGTTTCGGTGGTCCTGGATTTGTTGTCTGGGGAGGCATTATGATGAACGTGCAAACTGAGCTCCACGTTTTCGACAGAGGTTCTGTAACTGGAGATCGCTATTGTCAGGAGGTGATCCTTCCCCATGTGCGTCTGTTCCGAGGTGCCATTGGATCAGACTTCGTTTTTATGGATGACAATGCACGGCCACACAGGACTCATGCTGTGGAGGAGCTCCTGGAAAGTGAAGATATCACTCGAATGGATTGGCCGGCGTGCTCCCCTGATTTAAATCTGATAGAACATGTGTGGGATGCTTTGGGGAGACGCCTTGCGGCACGATTACATCCTCCTGGGAACACTCGACAACTTAAACAGATGCTGATTGAGGAATGGGCACTCTTACCTCAAGAACTGTTGGACAATCTAGTGCTGAGTATGGGGAGACGGTGCGAAGCAACCATTGCAGTAAGGAGAGGTCATATCCCATACTAAGTAACATCTGCTTGCTGTTCTTCCTCTTAGACAGACAATCATGTGTAACGATACTATGAGTTCAATAAAGCCTTTTTTTGTTTGATTCCATACTGTATGCATTGTATTCATTTCTGCGCAACTATGCTTTCGTCATTCTTTCAGAACAAAATGCTGTATCTCATTTCTGAATTTCATGTCTCTCAGATGATTTCTCGTGAAGTTATGGTAAAAAACATACCTGTTGCTTAAGTTTTGCACACCAGTGTATATATTTTGAATCGAAATATAAAAAAAGTCTGTTTATAATTAATAATATTTGATAATCATTTAAAAAATCGAAAATATTCTGAATTGTCACAGTTTCGTAATATTCATGTATTACAACTTTTTAGAATTTTTATAGGTTTATTCTACTTGGTTTTAATGTTCTATTCTATTGTTCAGTTAAAAAAAAACTTATATTTTATATTAAATAAAATTATGCAGTATTAAAATATTCAAAATATATCAAAATAAAATAAATTTTAGTATATGAAATTTAATTGAAAAAGGATTTAAACTATAATATTGAAAAACTAATACAGAGTAAAACAGTCACGCTCAATTTTGCGAATCAGATTGCCACCCACGCTTTCTAAAAAAGCACCTCACCCATACTTTATCAGTTTTTTAAACTGTTAATAAATCATTCTAGAGCACTATAAGTTTGGACGGCTAAATATTTCGCTATTAACTCCACAAAATATTCCAAAGCGTGCGATCCAATTTCTGGCATTATCTCGTCGACCAATCTGCCTCCAAAAAATCGAGGTTGGCACACGACCGCGTACAAAATGGCGGTACCTGATAAGCAATTGTGCCTCAACTGTTCAAGTCGGAGTAGAACGCGGAACAAAGAATAATGGTAATCAGAACAAAAACTCTTTCCGTTTCTATGGATATTTTTCAGATTTCGATCAGTAGAAGTGAAAGTTGTGTTCTGTTACAACAAAATGACTTGGTTAAAAGAACCCTTTGTTTTGAACAACCAATAAGCGGGCACTATTCTAGAAAAAAAAATTGATTGAAAATGTAAAGTAATAATGTGATATGAAATATTTATTTTATGAAATTGCTTTTATTTAATTTTCCGTATAATTGCAAAAGTATCTTGATATCATATAAAAAGTTTTTTAAAATTGAAAAATGATATTACAAACAAAACAAAAAAGAATTCGATTTCTGTAAATATTATCTGAACTGGTTTTTAATATTATACCCACAAAACAGGTATTAAATGCAATATTTTTAATTATTTTTTTTAATAAAATGGCAATGAATTCTGAAAACGATATCTATTCCAGACTTGTTAAAGAACACTTAATGAAGCACAGTATAGAGTCTGTGCAAACTGTAGATTTTATAAGCGAATGGAAGGTGGGAACTTTTTCAACAGGAAATAATTTAAAGAAAAGGTAATTATTAATCATTGTTGCAATTTAATGTTTTTATTTATTGAATGATTAACAAAATTATTTATTTCTTATAATGTTAATTACCTTGATAATGCTTATTAGTAATATTATATCCAAATCAGATATTATATTCTCTTAATTCAAAAAAATATTTTTAAATATTCAATGAATAATCAAATTATGAATAAAAAGTCACAGGAATGAATAAGTCATAATACTAAGATTATTTTGAGATTTGTTTGAAGACATTTATATAAAAAGATGAAATATTTTTCAATTTCTGTTGAATATTACATAAAGAAGAGAAAAGTTTCTTAAAAAGTTTTTGCATAACTATTTTTATTATTATACAATCAAAGAATTCAATTGTAATTTAGATAACAGATTGAAGAATCTGTCATGATTCTGTTATAATTTCAAATAAAAAAACTGTTTTAATAGTTTAAAAGCATTATCTTCATAATTGAAATATCTCAATATGCTTATGGAATAAACTTTGCATAAAGCATATTATTCTAAAGCTAAATAAATTTGTTTTGCATTTCTAATGTTATTTACTAAATTTTGAAAAATTAAAAAAATAACCAATTTTCCGGAAAACTTTTAAGAACTAAAACTTGAATTTTTACATCAAATATTCAAATTCAATTTTCTTTTTTTTTTCCGATTTTCAAAATTATTATTCAAACATTTTTAAAAATTTAATTTATTACTGATTTTTCCATATACTTTTTCACAGATATTTTAATTAATTACTTCCTTGCGAATTTAAAGTTTCTACTCTAATTCCATGACAAAAAAATATGGATCTGCTGTTGGATATATGGATTTTACTTATTCTGTCATTTTGAAAAGATCCCAACTTAAAAAAAAAACCATGAAAATATTTGAATGAAATTATAAATGAATTATTATAATTTAAATACTTGTAACATCGTTTGTGGCAAGTTTGTAGTTTTATTTTCTCTTTTACTTCTTTTTCAGCTTTTTTCATTTTTAGTTATTTGTTTTGATTTTTATCGTCTTATTGTCATAACAATATTATGGTTTCAGACGATAATATTACTATGACGAAAAATGAGCGTATAAAGTATTCATAAACATGCATGAAGTTTTTAAAATTTATTTTTAAAATTTTATTTTACATTATTATGGCTTTGATTTCGTTAAGATTCATCATGTGACCGGAACGCAAAGCGATTCTGCAAATTTTAAATGAGCATTTTGTTCAGCAGAAATACTTTAATATTGTGTGTGTTAAATATCAACAGGATTTCATACATTAAATGTATTGATATGCGGTTTCTGTACCCACATTTTATTAATGTGCGCGTTTGCAATATTTAACATTATATGGAGCTATGATGTCAGATGCTTGTTCTTTTTATTCTGTAACGTATGCAAGAAATTTCAGAATTAAATTGCCGCCATCCGTTTTAGAGTATTACATGAGCACGAATCGATGCAATTTTATTAATTTAGAGTCTCATATTAAATTATAAAATTATAAATGGAATATTTTGTTTCATATCAAGGCATAATGCCAAAACATTGATATTAAACTATCTAAAGTCGGAATACTAAAAAATAAGATTTGAGACTTGGATACGTTTTCTCGCCGTGCTAACCGATCAAAAACACAATAAAAAATCCATTTTGTCGATTATATCTTAATTTTAAATCCAGCATAAGAAAATAGCTGCAACATTTGATAGCTGACCAATGTTTCGTACATATTTTTCAAATTTGGTCAATTTAGGACTAGCTCAGATTTCATTCGAATTCAAAATTCATTTATTCTTTCGAACTCAACGATCATGATGTTCTGATTCAATTATTTTGAAATATAAATATGTCATTGTGATGATTCGAACTATATTTTATTATGTTTGAACTTGTTATAAAAGCATTGATAATTGAATATTATTGTTTATACTATATACAGAGTATGTATTCATAGTAACTAAAAAAAAGTACCATTTCTGAAAACGATTATAAAAATATTTTCTTCTTATTTTTGTCTTTATGGTTTAATGTAGCTTTCATCATTAAAATATTTTGCATAAATTACTGACATATACAATGACACAGATAGTTAAATATTAAAATTTTCTTAAAAATTTATTACTTTTTAAATGAAATGCATATGTCATCATCATATATTTCTATGCTCATTTTTCTTACCCATGCATTTCATAATATCAGCGAATGAGATGTTAAAGTAAATAGTACCGAAAATTAGTGGTGGAATTAGCATTTTGTTTTTAATTGTTTAGATATTTAATATTGTATTAACACAGACACTTATTACACTTCTAGAAAATCATTTATCACATTTCCAATCTGAAAACACAAGATAAAAAAAAATTGCATTGCCTTTGAAAAGTATTAAAAAGAAAATTATTTTTTAATCAAATAATAAATGTTTATTAATAACAATTAATATGTTAAATGAAGGTGCATTATTATTTTCAAAACAAAAGTAAAAATTTAGATGCTTTTCATACATTATTTAAAAATATTTTCAACAGAACATGTGATTTAAAAATGAAAATTGATAGAAATATTTAGCTAATCATGAGTAAAGTATTTTCAAGAACAGCATTTGAACATTTATTTCAGTCATGTTATTTTCTTATTTGCTAATATTTATAGTTATTTTTCCTTTATTTTTGTTCGTTCGTTCTTTGCGAACATGTTACAATTACTTTTGGTTGTAAGAAAGACACAATTAACATAAAATAAGAGTGAATTAATTAATGCAGGAATGTTTACAAGTCTTTTGTAATTCTGTATTTCCTGTGAATTTTTATATGGCATTGGCGTCGTGATAGTATATAATTTTATGCCAGCATTATAACTGGTAAATATCCGAAGGTAAAATTTCAGCTGTTGTCAAATACGGATGCAGTTTCGTGGAACAATGTCCGAATAAATCTTTCCGAACTAGGTTTCAAATTTCTATTATCTATCTGGAAAACGATTTTTTTTTTGTATGTGAAATCTTAAACGTTTGACCCTTTTTCAGAAATAAAGGAAGAAAATCCTTTTTAATCCATTTTTTATTGTGCCTGCTCCACCCAAGTGTGATCTTTGATGAAAGAAAATTCTGATAAATCGTCTCTAAGCTCTGTTAAAAAAAATAGCCCCATTAGTCAAAATTAAAACACCGCTTTTAAACCTTGACCGCAACAGCAAAACGCTCGTGAAATATTAAGTCGAACAGTCATTTAATTTGTTTGTATACGGTAAGTTCCGTTTCAGCTGCTCGAGTTCTACAGATTGCAGGTGTGGCCATTTTCCAGTAGAAAAAAAAAATGCCCTCTTTTTTTTCCAGTGTAACTTCCTAAAAAACAAGACAGAAACTTTCGCTTTCTTTGCCAAGGTCGCCAGCAATCTAGCACCTTCCTGATTGTTGGGCAACAATAGGTGTTTTGTAGCTCTGATGTTAAGAGCAGAGGGAATAACGGAAAAGCGAAAAAAAAATGTAGGTCGCTTGTACGCGAAGTCGTGATTGTTGGGCATGGCGAAGTGGTGGCTGGTAGCGCAGGCATTCTCTTCTGATAAAGTGCTTCTGCGTCAATTAGAATGCGATGGCTGCAGGAAAGGGACTGAAGGAATTCGTTTTTCTTGTGGTGAAACTACTTAAATATATATTCAGAAAGAAAGAACAAAAAGGTGAAGGTAGTGTACTTGAAATAATCTTTAATAGAAATCACTAGGCGATATGTATTAGTTTATGATATGAAGCAAAATAATGACTTTTTTCGGCCACGGAAGCACGCTTTCATTTTTTTAATGTGATTTTATGAGAATAATAAAAACCTTAAGATTTTTTTTTCTGCTACTGTTTTTTTTTTTTTTTTTGCCTTTTTCAAACCATAAGTTTATATTTTGGAGAAAGACGTTCATACTCCTTCAAGGTTAATATTGAGCAATTTTTTTAAATCTTTTTCAAGGTTAAAGTTATTCTAATATTAGATATCTTTTTAAAAAAATATTTCTATCATAATCATGCATTAAAATCATTGACGTATCTCAATAATTTCACTGATTCATCCGATTTGACAGATCTATCTGATTTATTAACATCGTTCTTAACTTATTTATTTAAAAAATATATTAAAAACAGAAAAAAGAATATTAATGTTGTTTTCGGATCTTCTTTACTTATATCTATATCTATACTTATAATAAAGCTCAATGTGTGTGCGTGTGTGTGTGTGTGTGTGTGTTGGCGCTCTACAGACCAGACCATTCAACCTACAGCTACCAAATTTGGCACGTGTATACCTTGGAGGCCGGGAATGTGCACCTGGGGGTTATTTTTTCAAATTTTTAACTAGAATTTTATTTATTTAAAAATTAAGCGAAATTTTGACGTGTTTCTGATATAACTGCCGAAAATATTACCGCACAAAAAAGATTTTTACATGAAGTTAAAGATAAAAAATTTATCTTTTAAATGATACTACTGTTTTAATCTTAAAATTAAATTTCTATTTTTAATGAATTTTTAAATAAATATTTTAACTATGTTTTTCAATAATTTTTTTCGTCAAAAATAAAAATGAGGATTAAGCACGTTTCGCATTCATGAGAAAAAAAATAGCTTTTTTCAAAGTGTTGCCATCACATTGATTAAAGCTCTAACTGAAAATAAATTAAATCTTTTTGGAAATAAAATCTGCAAAATTATAATTTTCGGCAAGTATCTGTAAGAAATGAAACAAATATGAAATATTATTTTTTCTAAAAAATAAATTCAAGAAAAATTATTTTATGATCTTTTACACTCTCTATACAGGGTGTTTATTCAGTCTCGGATCCATTTTGATATTTAATGACTCATAAAATAATGAAGATGTAAACAAACTTATGGCATTTATTGATGGAATAACTCATATATTTTCATTTTCAGGTTTGAATATTTTTACTTTTGTAAATATCGTCTGCGCGTGTTTTTAATTTCAGATAATTTCATTTTCCAGTCTAAATATCTGTACTTTTCTAAATATCGTCTGCTTATTAATTGCATTTTTCTCTCTTTTGTTTTTGGCAACTATTGAAATGTTGTTCTATGTAATACTTTTGTATGTGATGTTTTATTCAATCTGATATTAAGGAGAATGCATACACCACAAGAGAAAGCACAGATTTTATGGTGGTCATAGAGTTCATTTCCAATCAACTAAATCACTGACTTTTAAGAGTTAATTTCAAATCACTTAAACTGACTGATTTATGAAGATTTGAATATCACTATTCAATAAAAAAAAGGATAATTTTAGATTTTTCATCGATCGTTTCAAAGAAAATACGCCAATAAGCGCGCAGGTTTCTCAAGATTAATTGGCCTAAGATTATGAAAATGGTGAGTTTTTCTAAATTTTTCACATTTAAAACTTCATAAATAAGTCTTAGTTGATCGTGGAAAATAGAAACATTCATTCCTTTATTTAAAATTTGGTGTGTCCAGAATATTTATCAGAATATGATACCTTGCTGCATTAAATTTAGACTTCATAATTTTTGAAATATATTTATAAGCAGGAACAAAATATTATTATTGATTTCATTTCAATCCTTTTGAAAGCAAAACTAAAAACTGAATTTTATACTGAATCTCAGAAATTTTTGTTGAATTATTGTTTGAAATATTACATAAACTATGAAAAATATTTTGTAGTTAACGTAAGACTTAAATACCGAGCGATTCTGTTTGCAATACTCATATTCAATAATAATAATAATTAATAAATAACAATAAAGATGATTAATAAAATAAAACGCTTGGTTTTATTAAAAAATATTTTAATATTAATGTAATTTCATCATTTACATTTTAAATTAAAGTTGAAGTTTTGCCGGAAATGACAACAAATTAGCAAAATATATATAGTAAATTGAACGAAACGATCTAAACAGTATAAGTTTGGTATAACTATCAAAATTTGATGATTAAAGATTTTTTGTTTGAGAATCCTTTAAGAGACCAGTTACTTAAAATATTTCATTGAAAATTGTAGCGAGTGGTAATACTGGCGAACCGGCTGGTCGCCAAAGGCGGCTAGTATTCAATAACAGCACGAACGATAATTCATCATATTCACAACAATTTTAGAAAATATAACCGACCGAAATAAAGACCAATCTTTCAAAATGACTGACGGGCCTAATCTTTTTTATGTATACTTTTGGATACCATTTTGTAGTTATTTGGCATAAATATTTAAGTAATTCAAACTATAAATTTAACCTAATATTCAAGTAATTATAAATTCAGTATACCATCTGGTAATCCATTTTTTTCTTCTTTTTTTTTTTTTTACTTTTTCGTATACGTAATATCGAGAAGGTACTGTAAACTTCAAAAAATTTGAATTCGAATTTCTGACTAATTTTCTCCGTCAAGACCTTCTTGAGTTCGAAAAACACAATTTTGTAAAATGTTCGCCTATCTGCTTGTCTATGGAAAGGATAACTCAGAACCGCTTTGATCTAACGGATGAAATTTGGTATGCGATCTTTTCACCAAATTTGTAATTTCTATTGAATTTTCAGTAAAATCCTCTCAGAGGAAGACTGCCGTTTCTGTTGTTCGAATATAAGGGCGTTCGATAATTACAGAACGAAAAGAATTAGATAGATAAAATTTGGTACAGAGATTTAGCATCTATAGTGTGAAACCTGTCCAATTTGGAGCCAAACCGAAGAAGGAATTGAATGTCTGTTGGTCTGTACCCTCAGAAAGTAAAAGCGATAACTCAATGACGCAATGACTTAAATATAAAACCAAAGTTTAGTATATGGTTTTGTGACTATAAGTATAGTTTTGTGTCAAAGTTTTGTTTAATAGGTTGGGAAAGACACGTTTGAAACCTAAATTGGATTTTCGGATACCAAATCGCCAAATAATTCGCCAAGAATTCCACGAAAGATTCAATGAAGATGCTATATTCATACCAAAGGTTAATATTTCGTAACTATTGACCGCATTGCCGTGTAAGAAAGCTTTCTGGGTTAACATCTAACATTAAAAATATGCAAGTAATCTTTGGGAAGATTAATCCCTCTGGTTTCTTAACTGCATTTAACTGAACAATCGATGATTGAGTAATTTTTCAAGTATCTCGCCAAGACAACCTATTAAATAACCGTCACATTCACAACCAACCGCCAAAATAAAACCTATTAAAATTTTTCCCACCAAATTATTGCACAAGAAAGAGAGAGAGAGTTTTTGAAAATTTTGAATTTAGCTTTTTATGTTTTCTTGTTGGTATCTTGTTCACTTGTATTTAGACAGTCAGACAGACAGATATTTTCCTGAGGAGATTTCATTCAAAACTTGATACTAATCTATAAATTTGGTGTTAAATACATATGTAAATTTTTTCCCGTCTGGTTTAAATCCTTTTTCAGTTATTCAGTTCATATCCAGACAAGCACAATTCCAAAAATGTGTTTTTTCCCACTCAGGAAAAAAGGGAAATTTATCAAAATTTTGACTTCGAATTTTCTGACGATTACAATACTTCCTCTTTCTATACTTCGAATTTGAGAAAGTAAAAAATCTATATCTATATCTATATACTTATAATAAAGCTCAATGTGTGTCTGTGTGTGTGTTGACGCTCTACAGGCCAGACCATTCAAACTACAGCTACCAAATTTGGCTCGTGTATACCTAGGAGACCGGGAATGTGCACCTGGGGGTTATTTTTCCGAATTTTTAATTAGAATTTTATTTATTTAAAAATTAAGCGAAATTTTGGCGTGTTTCTGCTATAACTTCTTAAAATATTACCGCACAAAAAAGATTTTTACATCAATTTAAAGATCAAAAATTTATCTTTTAAATGGTACCAATGTTTTAACCTTAAAATTAAATTTCTATTTTTAATGAATTTTTAAATAAATATTTTAACTATGTTTTTCAATAATTTTTTTCGTAAAAAATAAAAATTGAAATTAAGCACGTTTCGCATTCATGGGAAAAAAATCAGCTTTTTTCAAAGTGTTGCCATCACATTGATTAAAGCTCCAATTAAAAATAAATTAAATCTTTTTGGAAATGAAATCTGCAAAAATATAATTTTCGGCTGTAGGAAATGAAACAAATATGAAATATTATTTTTTCTAAAAAATAAATTCAAGAAAAATTATTTTATGATCTTTTACTTTCTCTATATTATTAATCCAATAAATCAGTTTTATTTTAAGGCAAGTTTTGTTTAATATGGACAGGATACCCATTCAAATAAGGACCACACAGCTAATTTGTAAACCTTTAGTGAGACACAGATCTGCTAAAATGATCTAAATGGAAAATGATTATATTTTATGTAACTTGATTCAATAAATGCTCTAATAAATAACGAATTTTTGATTTTACTTAAAGCTTCTGCTGTGGAAATCACGATTAACAAAATGTTCTTGAAACACTAATATTTTAAATAAAGAGTTAATTTCCAATCAACTAAATCTATCACTTAAACTGACTGATTTATAAAAAATTGAATATCACTATTCAATAAAATAAGAATAATTTTTGATTTTCCATCAATCGTTTCAAAGAAAATATGACAATCGGCTCGCAGGTTTCTCAAGATTAATTGGCCTAAGATTATGAAAATGTTGAGTTTTTCTAAATTTTTAACATTCGAAACTTCATAAATAAGTCTTAGTTTATCGTGGAAAATAGAAACATTCATTCATTTATTTAAAATTTGGTGTGTCCAGAATATTTCTCAGAATATGATAACTTACTGCATTAAATTTAGACTTCATAATTTCTGAAATATATTTATAGGCCGGAACAAAATATTATTATTGATTTCATTTCAATCCTTTTGAAAGCAAAACTAAAAACTGAATTTTATGCTGAATCTGAGAAATTTTTGTTGAATTCTTCTTTGAGATATTACATAAATTATGAAAAATATTTTGTAGTTCACATAAGACTTAAATACCGAGCGATTCTGTTTGCAATACTCATTCAATAATAATAATAATTAATAAATAACAATAAAGATGATAAATTAAAAAACGCTTGGTTTTATTAAAAAATATCTCTATATTAATTGCAATTTCATTATTTCCACTTTAAATTAAAGTTGAAGTTTTACCGGAAATGACAACAAATTAGCAAAATATATATAGTAAATTGAACGAAACGATCTAAACAACAGTATAAGTTTGGTATGACTATCAAAATTTGAAGATTAAAAATGTTTTGTTTGAGAATCTATTAAGAGACTAGTTACTTAAAATATTTAATTGAAAATTGTAGCGAGGGATAATACTGGCGAACCGGCTGGTCGCCAAAGGCGGCTACTAAATAATAAAGAAAGGCAATGGGCGAATAATATCTGCCTTAATTGCAACATTTGTATTCTATTAAACGTGTTTGCTTGACAAAGCAAAGGAGTATAATAGAATATTTCAAAATCTCAATAGATATATTGTTAAGAAAAGGATAATCATTATGTAGGTTAATTCGAGATATAGTATATACACAACCAGCTCATGAAACTTGATGCATTATGTTCTTTTATTATCTTATTAGTGTATTTGATAAACATATGATTACATTTATTTCTGGCATATTGTATGATCGTTCGTAAGCACATAAATTACAGTATTATATTCTAAATTCATGGAATACAAAATAAGTTTAGAAATTTTTTATCCCTTAAATTTTAAATAAATTTAACAGAAAAGTTCACGAGATATATTTCCCATTTTCTTCCAGACATTTTGTTAATCGATATTTCAAAATTGATTTTGAACAGATTATCGATTAATCCATAAGGAATTTGCATTTTATGGTTATCATGTTCACTCGCACTCGGACAAACAGACTTCATGCAAGTGCATTTCGTTCAAAATGTGAAATAAATCTAAAAATTTGATCGAAGGTTCATGTACCCAATTTCATCAGTCTAGCTCAAAGTGACTTTGCGTTAATAATTGTTTGCAGACAGACAGACAGATATAATGCCAAAAATGTGTTTTCTGAACTCAGGCAGGTCAAAAGCGCCGCGATTCATCAGAATCTTAACTTCGAATTTTTTGACAATTGCAACAATTTCTGTATACTTCTAATGCGAAAAAGTAAAAAAAGAAGAAACATTGAACATTAACAGTCGATTTTTTAATTATTTTATGACTAGATAGTTTTACCTATACTAGACATGTAAGAAGAAATCTTTTTGATAATAATCATTATACATTCATTCAGATAATAGTGAAACAAGTATTTAATGATTATCATTACACCTTCATTATTTAAGAAATCATATAGTATGAAAAAAATGAAGAATGAGATAATTCTAACCATATTTATAATTAAGAACTCTCGATCTATTTATACCAATCATATACTTCGAGTAGGCAAATTATAGCTTTCTAAGAATATATTCTCTAATATGTCTCATTGGAATACTAGGGATCGATGCATATTTCATACTTGTTATTTTACTTAATTGTTCTCAGTTTGACGTGTCACTTTCTCCCTATTAGCAAAATAACAAGGAATACAATAATCGTATCGTGTTCTGTCACGCAAATATCTTGTTCTGAGTAGATATTTTGGTATCAAAACTTTCATTGTTTTTATAGAACAGCGATGATTTTTTTTCTTTTTGATATGAGGAAATCTAAAGATGGAAGTGAAAGATATGGTATACCATTATATTGTTAAATATATAGAAAAAAATTTAAAGGAAATTCTAGTTTCTAATTCGAAACATCGTAGCGTGGTTATGTTCAAGGCTTGAGTCGAATATATTTATTTTATTTTTAGATCGACTCTTAATTCTCTAGCGGTCGTAACGAGCACACAAATATTGCAATTAATATCATAGGTATAAATCATTATCGGACCCGTAAATCCCAACCTGTAATCTATCTGTTTTGGTGTAAATATGTTTGGCTGTAAATCCATTCTGGCGTCAAGAAAATTGAAAATGTGTTTTTTTTTTTAATGCGTAAATATATTGATTTATCGGTAAGCGAATAAAACCAAATAAGAATAAAAATTAGTTACAAAATCGTAAACTTCATATTTTGTTTAGACTTTTTTTTTGCTGGGTTTTAGCAAATGTCAATGGATTGAGGTCTGTTTTTTTATTATTTTAAGTTCTGACTTCAAGGCCAGTCAAATGTTATTTCTAACTATAAACAGCTACTCTATCCATCCGAAGGTAACTGATAAAATCTGAATGACTGGATGCCGTGACAGCATTGGCAGGTATTGCAGCTAAGTCCTAAAGACTATCCCCGGCCAAGTACAATCTTTCTTAGGAGGCACGTCCCGTCATCGGTAGGGGTTAGCTGATCCTACACTATTTCTGTACCCACCATTGTGCTGAGAACCAATCACATTCCGGAAGCTTTTCATCCTGAAGTCCGAGGTGCTCCTAGGAAAGGGGGAGAGAGCCGTTTTTGCAAATATTTTCCTTCAGTTTTTTAAAAATAATTTGTATTTAGTGAAATATTTTTTATTAAATGCAAAATATATAAGTTAATTAACATGTATTTCAGTTCGGCTTTATAGCTTATCTTTTATTTGAATATGTTCATAAACATTTATATGCATACAGATTGACAAACACAAAGGATTCAAATTTGATAATACTTTAAAAAAAACAACCCTACTCAATTTTTTTTTCTTCCAGCTCTTTTCGTGTTGTAATTAATGTATTTACGTAAATTCAGACAGTTGGACAAGCATACTTACTCCGAATGTATTTTCTTCAAAATGTGATAAAAATCTGCAAAAGTGATTTAAAATACCACATACTGAATTTCATCTGTCTAGCACAAAATATTTTTGAATTATCGTGTTCACAAACAAACATAATTTTTAAAAAAATGTGCTTTTTGGATTCAGAGAATTCTGAAATGTGGAGATTCGTCGAAATCTCGAGTTCGAATTCTTAGACGAATATAATAAATAGTATAGGTATGAAATTTATAATATGTTAAACCTCTTCAATAATTGGCTATTAATCATTGACTACTTTAAAAGAACTCAACACAATTACGATATAGCTCTTAAAGAGATATACCCTCTATTGAACATGGATTTATTAGCGAAGCGTCATTTCGTTCTGAGAACTTATATTTTGTTGAACGAATTTTTTTAAAGTGAATTATAGAAAAATCAACTTATCTTAAATTAAGAATAAAAATAAGTTAATAATATGTAGCACTCTGCGACTTCTGATTTAGAACAATAAACGTCATTACACTTAGCATCGTTGTTTTACGAGAATTATTACGTCAGAGCTTACAGTGAAAGATGGCTTTTAAGTATTGAATGAAAGAGCATTTCGCCACAAGATTAAAATACCTGTGTATAACAAACGATAAAATGGAGATGCATGGAACCGTGATCTTAGAAAAAAATTAACCCTAAAAAATTTCTGGTACATTAGAGTCCATGCATGACTGTTCATATTATTCCAATCCATGCAATCTCCACCATGTTCTGGTTCTCACAACACGAATTTTAACTCCAATAAAAATATGTAAAACAATGAAATGAAACTTCTTGCATTATGTCATCAGAGGTATCTATTTTATTTTTTAAAACAAAACCAATAAAAATTTTAACGTGAGACGTATTAAATACGTAATACTCAGAAATTGTATTCGTTATATTAGAGTTCAACTGCATCGCAGTAAACCGAATTTTATGAATTTGTTTTTTGCTCATAAAAGCAAACGATTTTACTGGTTTTCTATAACACTTTTCGTTAATCATCTTTTTCTGAAACTTGAATCTAAATCGATTTCAACATTGTTTCGAGCAGCTTTAAATTTTTTAAAAAAAGTTACAGAATGATGTAACGCGTAATAAAACGCAGCAAAAAAAAAAAATTTTTTTCAAATAAATTGATCTTTGGATGATTTTTTTTTTGAGAACATAAAAATGAATGGCGTAAATTTAAAAAAAAGAATCATTTAAAAAAAGAATTTATATTTAAAGGTAAAATATTACTTTTATTATAGTGGACAATATGAAGACATTTTGCAAAAAATTTAGTTCGTTCCAGAAGATTCATAGAATTTCTTCCAATTCTTGTAACATGTTTCTAAAAATATAGACTGACAGACAGTCAACCCGTTGTTGTATTTAGCTCAAAATTTCACAAGTGTTTACACTATTGAGTTTAAATCTATGTACCAAATTTTATTTATCTAGCTCTCTTCGTTTTGTAATGATCGTGTTAACTTATATTCGAATTGTCGGAAAGGCAGGCTTCCTTTGGACAGATTTTACTCAAAATTTGATAGAAATCCGCAAATTTGGTGTAAAGACCGTATACCAAATTTCAACCGCCTAGCTAAAAGCTTTTTTGAGTTATTTTGGTCACAGAGAGACAGATAGACAGACGGACATTTTCCAAAAAGCGCTGTTAGAACTCAGGGTGGTCTCAAACGTGGAGATTCTTCAAAATCTCGATTACTATACTTCATACTAAGTATACGAGAAAGTAAAAACAAAGAATTGTTGATTCCTTATGACTTCCAAATATTAGAAATTCAATAGATGTATGCCTTTTTTTTTTAAAGCACAAGTATGCAGTTTAGAATTAACGATAAATCAAAATATTTAGTACGAGTAATGTTTGATTAAGAATAATCAAATTTGCATTCTGAGAAAAAATTACAAAATAATAACGAAAAAATTATTCTTTTTTTATGAATTTCTTTTAAATACCCCTAAAATATAAAAATAATTTCAATTATTATCCCTAAAAATTTCTATGAATTTAGAGAGAACCGAAAACACACACACACACATTTGATAGTATTTTTCCCACCTGATTTATAACAGAAGATATTACTTTGATCACTGCATTGCACCAGTTATTCCATCATTTATTATAGCTAAAAATCTTAATACAATTATTTTATGAAATCGAGACGATGTTGAGGAAAATATTAAAATACCATTTACATAAAAAATGGCAAAAAGGAGATATGTGATAAGAACTTTTGACTTAGATTAGATTTTCCCTCAAGCAATTTTTCGAAATTAGAATTAAAGAACACCTATAACTATGAATGGCAATTAACAAATGTTTCTAATCCATAGAACCTAACGTACGTTCCGATTCTCACAAATGGAATGAAACCCCCAATAAAAACTTGCAAAACAATAAAAGAAGAGCCTTTCTCTGTATGTCACCACAGCCCTTAGCCTTATTCTTTAACACCTGTAACTAATACACTTATTAATGCAGAGCATTTAAAGCATGCCGATTTCATGCACCGAACCAGCATTGTTCGAGTAAGTTCTAGGATTAGGTAACAGACACGCGAATGGAATTCAAAAATTGCCTTTGGTCACTTTCCCCCCCCCCCCCCCCTACACGAATCTCATTTTGGAAAGCTTTTTTACTTGAGGGCTTCTTCTAGACAATACCGTCTCAATTAAAGAAATCAGCGAAGCGAGCAAAAACCGGACATTCGTTTGATGTGTCTCATCCAAGAGTATTGCATCAAGCGCGGTCCGTCGTAAAAAAGTGGTTTTAATTCCCTCTCCCACCCCTCGGTCGTTGCTGTAACCTCTATTCCGGCTCTGCCCAGTGGCTATTTGTGAATGTGAGAAGGAAATTCTGTTTTACATTGTTTCCGAAAATGATTGTACAATTGGAAGGTAATTTGTTGAAAAAGAGGATGGAGTCACTTCCTCCCTTTCTTTTTTGCTCTTTTGCAGGTGTTTTTAATCCGTCATTTTGTTAGATATTGTCGTCTGGCGTTACAATTCGACTCACGTGTGCAGATGTCCAATGCATTGTGTGAAGTTTGATCGAAGGAGGGAGTTAATTCAAAAGTGTTACCTGAAAAAAAATGAAGTTCTTCAGAATTCACATTAATAAAAATTGTTTATTGATATCTATTGATAGTATGATGCGCAATGCAATGCGTTTGACGAAAAATCAACAACAACAAAAACGCTCCAAATCTTTTACGGAACAGACAATTGGATATAGACATTCCACATTTGACCCTAGTTGTTTTTATTTAGAAAGTGCTCACAAAAAAAGATTTTTCAAAATTTAAACTAACAATAAAAAGTAATCAAATTTTAACATCTCCCTCCCCCTAATAATTTGTTGAAAAAATTATGGAGTTATTTCCTCCCTTTCTTTTTGCTGTTTTGAAGATGCTTTAATTCGTCATTTTGTTAGAAACTGTCGCCAGGCGTTAAATTTTGACTCATGTGTGTATTTGTCCAATGCAATGTGTGAAGTTTTATCAAAAAGGGGAGATAATTCAAAAATGTTGGGAAAAAAATGAAATTTGTGAGAATTCACATTAATAAAAATTGCTTCAAGAGGTTTTTTTAAATTTTATTGAAGATTATATTATTCTTATCGAAATTTTAAATGGTATTTAATTTTAAGATGATTATGTTTTTAAATTGAAATTATTCATTGATAGTATGATACGCAATGCAACACGTATAATGTAAAAAAAAATAATAATATCTTCTACAGGATAAACAATTGGACATAGACTTTCCATATTTGATTCCTAGTTATTTCTTGGATAAGAAGTACTCATCAAAAAAGTTTTCAAAATTTAATCTATCAATAAATGATAATGAATTTTAACATTTCTTCTCAATAATTTCGGAGCCACCATTTGTCCCCACTTAAAAATCCAAATAAATAGGTAAAAACAAACTTTTCTTTGATACTTTTTACCACAATGATAGAAATTTTTGATTACTAAACATTCAATAAATTAAAAAATGTTTAGTCGTATTTACATTTTTTTTCCTTGCTAGGAAGTGATTTTTTTTTATTCATACTCATTTTGACAAAATTAAATAAGTTTTTTATGTACATGTTTTCTTTGTTATTATTCTGAGTTATAAAAGCATAATATTAAAGCAAATGAATCAAGATTAAATTATATCATCTTAACGGAATAGACAATTGAATCTTAGTAAAAAATTTTTGTTTATGATTTAGAAGATAGAAATGGCTCAAATTTTAATTTCAAGATTTATTTTAGTGTGTATAATGAATTTACAGTTGCTGCTGCTTTGAGAACTTAAGTTGCTGTGTTAAATAGTAAAAATATTTTTAAAAAAAAGACATTATAAATTAATACCAAAAGAGGCAAAGAAAGCCACTACACTCTAAAAAATGTGAATCTTAATTCGAAAATTAAAAAAATAATTTGAATATAATTAACACAGGTAATTAAAAGCATATTCTTGATTTACCTTTTAAAAATGAGGCGAAATTTTGACGTTTTTTTTATAAATAGGTTAATTCTTTGCGCAATACAGTGACGCACAAACAGATTTAGTTTTAATTTTTCTATTCAAAATAATATAAAATATTTCATATGATACAAATTTGAAAAACATGTCTGTTAGAAAAGCTTCTGGAATTAGGATATTTTAGCGCTGAGAAATCCTATTTTATTAAAAGAAGTGAAACTTATTTTGAAATTAAATATGCTGCATATCTCTTTCTTAGCATGCTGTTTAATTCAAGCTTCCAGATTAGAAAATTTGAAATAAGAAATCAGTATAATAGATATATTTTTTTAAATCTTAAATTCATTATATAGTTTTTTCAACCAGCTTTAATGAATTACATTTCATATAAACGGAACAATATAATATTTTAAATTATAAATTTTACTTGAATAATCAGTTCAGTTATTAAAACTGGTAAGCGGAGAGGATTCTGTCGAAATTTTCTATGTGAATTTCTCTCTTAAGTGGTGAAGTAATATTTCTGAGATTTCTTTTTAAAATGGAGAATGGTGGTAATAATGATGGAGGGTTTGCAGGCGACTGATAATTGATGACGCATATAGAAGCCATGAGGTTACATAAGATGTCAAAATTGGCGAAATCGATCGCGTGATTAGAACTGGGGGAGGGGATTATTCTTTTTTTTTTTTTGCTGATTAATTTAATTCTATAGAAAATTTAAAAATATCAGTTATCAAGAAAAGAATAAATATGTAGGGATTTTCTTTTAAAGATACCGTTTGTAAATGAGAAAATATAATAAATTTAACCATTTAAAAAAAATTAGTAAAGATTGTTTCAAATCTAGTATTTTTCTTCAATGCAGTCTCTCAGAATGTATACTTGTTATATTCATGAAAATAATGTTTGTTTATAGTTTTTTTATTAATCAACTTTTAGCATGCAAAAGCAAAAAATTTCATTGTAAAAATAACAAAGATAGTAGAAGCTATTTTATAAGAAATGATTGGGAATAATTTATGAAGCTGAGCTGTTCTAACATTGTCCATGCAATTGAAGCAATTGAAAATTACATATTCTGCACTAGTTTAATTACATATTCTGCATTCTAAAGACTGGCAATATAAATTTGCTGAAAGTAACAGAATTCCAATAATGAAAACAAAACAACAATAAGAAGAAGAATACATAATACGAAATTCCATTTGCAATATTAAGTTAAGTGATTACGTCAAAAAGTATTTTTTTTTGGGGGGGGGGAGTATAACAAATATTTTTTATATCTAATGTTTTTAATTTCTGAACAGACTTCTTCATAAAACCATTTGAATTTTATTTTTTAGTTCATTCGTTAGGAAATTATTTTTATATTTGCATAATTCATGTTTCATTGCTATTTTCTGCATTCTAAATTTTGTACTAATTTTCTTGCGAAAAATCTTATAAATTAGAATATAATGCACAGTTTTGCTCAAATTTGTTATAATAGTGTTTCTATATGTTCTCTGTGGTAGAGCTCCCAACGCATAGGTCCGAGGTTCGATCCTCGGGTTAGGCAAGTTTGACTCAGCCATTCATCCCCTCTGTGAGCCGATAAACTGAAGACCAAGCATGCTTGGGAATTAAACATTGGGGGTACTCCGTTAGGCTGACCACCTAACCGGGACATATTCCTTTCACCCCAGAGTCCTCGGTCAAGAAAGCAGATACGGGCACTGCAGGCCTTGGTTCACATGGGCTGTCGCGCGAATGAGTTTAGTTTTATATGTTCTGTAGTTCCTGAAATAGAGAATGGACAAACTGTTCATTTAGAAATATACTGTTTTGATGTTATACTATAAGAAAAAAAATGAAAAAATCATTTTTTTTATCATTTGAATTTCAGTATTTAATCTGCATTTTTGTATAAAAATATAGATTATATTTTAGTTCTGGAAATAGGTAATATATTTCTTATGCTATCTGCAAAAATTTAAGCAGTTCCTTTCATGAACTTCTAAACTAGTAAATTTTTATTTTATATTACTTTATATCCACCAATCTTTTTCCTAATTTTTTTTAAACATCCGATTTTTAACGGTTATATTTTGGTTTCATAAATGTTTTTTTAATTTATTTTTTGCAAAAATTTAAAAATATAACAATTTTACAAAATTTTTCAAGAAAGTATTCCTGTACGTTGTCAGTGTCACATATATTAAAATGCAACAGGAAAAACGTAAGTAAGACTGATAAATAATAGGTACAATAATATTTTAAAATAACTGATGTATTTGAAACTCATCATATTAACACCTAGAACTCATCATATTAACACCTAGAGATTGCAATATTTGAAGCATTTTATTGAAAATAAAACTGTTTTTTATAAAACCGCCGTGAGAATTGTAAATTTTTTCATTCCTTTTGCGAACGCAAGCCTAAGTCTTAACAAAAACGCCAGTCCACCCCTACGAAAAAGCCGGTGAGTCCTAGTTTCAAAATGTATTTTCTCACATCGCTCAAATAACGGTAACACAATTCCCAAGACAGCATAGCGAGAAAGTTTTTCCAAAAACAACAACACACGCCTTTCAAAACGATTTTTTTACTCCTTTGTTGGCACGGATCATAAAAGCGAGCATTCTTTTCGCTGGAGACAGTTCATGGAAGGCGGAAAATCCTACTTCCTAATCTATAGATTGGCTCTAACAATTAAGTGCTACAGTTGCATAATTTGCAGTTCATTTGTTTTGGAGAAAGGGGGAAAAATGGCTCTTTATCGCATTTTGGTTAAATGAAATAGGGCCAAGGAAAAACAAGACATTGAAATAAACCATCTGGCAGGCTACCTTTGGCGAGTATTTCGCTCGATGTCGCCACGCCTTGTTGGATATTGTGAAGTTTAAACTGTTTGGGAAAAGTTAAACTTTATTGTTGTCAATGTTTGTTTTTTTAAGCCATTAGCGCCTAGTTAACAAAGAAAGGAAGGCTTAACTTAGCGAAAAGTAAGTTTAAAATACCATTAAGGGATTATGGAAAATGTCTAAATTTTGAAAGTTTAAATTATCTAGACTTTCTATAGAAGTTTATCTTGCTACATTTTAATTTCGTAAATAAAATATGATGATTATGAAAGAGAAATTTTAGCATTAAAGATGTCGATATTAATTATCATTTTTATAATTTTTTTAAAAGCAAAAATGAGGAAATGATGTAGTTTAAAAGAATGGCCTTTCAAAATATCAGTTGATGGATTTCAACGATGATCTGTTAAAACAGATTTAATAGTTTCGAATTTTTTAAAAATTCTTAAACCTTTAAATGTCAAAAGATTAAAAGTCGTAGTAAAAAGTTTTTGGGGTGCATATACTTGATAAATAGAATATGTATAATATATTCACGTGTTTATGTTTTTAAAATAAAAAAAATAATTCTTAGAAATTTTTAAAAATAATTTGCTTCCATTATTTGTTAGAAATCTGTGCGAAGGCCTGCTTAGAATATCTATGTGGAGCATTTGGAGTTCCAGATCTCTCATAATAGTCTTTGAAACGTTTTGCTTCTTCACGAAATAAAGAATTAATTTATATTTTATTTTTATATTAATGCTTGTTATATTCCTAGAAAATTTAATTTTCTTTTTAAGACAAAAGGAGGACAGCAGGACAAAACTGCTTTCAATTTTGATTTCTCATGAAAAAGTAATATTAGTATTTTGAGCCTTTATTTATAACTGAAACATAAACCATTTTTTTATCTATATTTATAAAATAAAACACTAGGAGAAAATACCTGCACAGTAATTATCAAAAATCTCTGCAAGAAAAAAAAATGTTGTTGTAAGAAAATTATTCATGGAAAATCAAAAAAGTAATTCAGGCTTGTTCTGATTATTAAGTATAACTAATGAATGCTGAAAAGAATACAATGGTCGAATGAAAACTTAATTAAAAAATTTAATGAAAACTCTTGATTATATTTCTGCAATGCAGTTTTAATAATTTTAATTAATAAATCTATAACTAAACAACAAACAATCTAAGAAATTTCACATAATTTTTTTTAAAATAAAGTAGATAATAAATACAAAAGATTAATCAAAACTCAAAATCACAGAAAGTCCCATATCAAACAAACAAATTATTATTTTTAAGCGGTTTAATTATTGATAAGAACATTGTAATATGAATGTTAGAAAGAATTTATTAGTATTGTTAAGAAATATTGTAATACGAGTATGTTTAAAAGAAACAAGCAGTATAATCAGTTTTAAAAATCAAATAAAATTTATTCTTTATAAAAAGAAACATTAAACTGTAGAAATGAATAAGTAAATCTTAATAGACGAAATTCATTTTTTAAAGCATATATGACTTTAAAATGATATATGGTATTTCTTTTAATAAAATTTCTTTTATGAGTCAACGAATCCTCAAAAATGCCTTTTTGCGCCCAAAGATTTCCACAATTTTAGATATTACTGTACACGTATCTTTTAAAGATTTGCGCCAATTCATAGTAAAATTTCGCACTGTTTTTAAGCATATTGTAAAATAATCACTTAAGCAGATTTTTTAAATATACCGTAAAATTTAAGTAAGTTAAACGAAACAATGATATTTTATTAAAATAACAGTTATAATAGTGTAACAGTATAATATAAATAAAGTATGTTCCTTCGGATCCTTAAAATACAATTTTCATTAAAAATTTAAATTAATTCAAGTTTTATGCTCAACAATTTAAAATGTTCTCACTTTATAATTACCAGAAAAAAATATTTGTCATTATGACTATTACATTAATTATGTTCGGCGTTCAAGAAAAATTGGTAAAATGCAATTTATAAGCACTTTTGATTGATTCCAACGGCTGCAAGATCATAATGACAGAATAAAAATAGATTATTTTTGTTTACTTCCAGACTTAATTCTGTTTTCTGAAAATAATTAATAAGTCTAATAATAAAGTAACATCAACTGTTCAACATCAACTATCTTCAACTGTTGCCGGCGTCTTGGGCCTAGGGACAGTGTGTCCTTCCCGTGATCTGGCAGTCCCGGGTTCGAGTCCCGGTTCGGGCATGGTTGCTCTTTACACTGTGTTCTATCTATGAGGTGTGTAAAAGAGCCCCCATGTAAAAAGGGGTTGTGCAAGTGAGTGTGTGTGTGTGTGTCATCTTCATATGAGCTAGAAGTTAGGCTTCTGCTCTCGGATACTCAGGGATCTTTACCTTCAGAAGTCGCTGCACCCCCTTTCCATGGTAACGCGTACACGACATCATCATCTCCTACTATTTTATTTTCATTTATTAAATATTTTTAAAACGTAAGAAATCATTATTAAAAAACTCTTTAATAGACGATTTAAAATTTATCTAATTGTGGATAAAACGATTTAAAAAAATTTACAGCCAAAATTCGACAACTGGACAGTAGAAAGCCATAGTACATCTTTTTAAATATTGTTTACTGAGTGACATTTTCATCTTTACGATAAGCTTCGGCAAAAAAAAAATGATATAAGGTCAAGTTCAAAAATTACTTATGATGATTCATTTTGTTTTAATCAATGTCTCTATGAGCATGACCATTATTTAAAGCTTTGACTTTTAGCTCTAAATGCAAGTAGAATAATAAAAAATTGCATGGCTCCGTATTAAATTATTAGTTTTTTTTTCTAATCTCTATTACATTCTGAATATCAAGATTTTAATTATTTTCATTCCTTTATTCACTATCTGAATATAAGAGTATAATCTATGCAATCTAACGGCCGACAGCTAATGTCTTAACCCCTGAAGATAAGCATATTCCTCCAGTTGGAAAATTGCTTTGAATGCATTGAAAAATTATATTTTATGCCTTTATGTCAACAAGTATACTATGCAAAAATCGGAAAGTCTAATTTGTTACATAATCTTTAATCCTATAAGATACATCTGGTAAAATATTTTTGATAAAATAATTTTTAATAAAAAAATCCCTCATTGTATGATTCAAACTAATCGAACTATGAAGTTTTCAATATCGCTATTACAGACTATATATTCAATTTCAATGGCCATCTCTATCAATGGTATTTTCCAAGGAAGCAAAGTTCTAACAAATACTAATTTTAAATTTTATTATTTTTGTTAAATTTCTTATAATATAAAAATAAATTTAAGAGGAAATAATTTTGAAACAGACCTTAATGCTTTTATTGGCCCACTTATAAAATCCAAATGTAAGACGAAAGCATAATTAACTGGTTAGACCGCTAGATATAGAGCTGTCATTCTCGACAATGAAAATTATCAGTTGTAAATAAAGGTGTTCTTTTTTGTAATAAAATTTAACATCTGATAGAAGATATAAGATATATGGAACGAAAGATTCATTTTAATTATGAAACAATAGAAAAAATATTTGTTCCTTAAACTGTTTGTTTTTTAATGATTAATCGAAAAGGGGATGCAATAATTTTCAAATTCAAATCCCAAATCGGTATGCTAAAAAAAATCTGTGTAAAATCACTCCAAGTTTAATGAAAAATATGTGCATGGATTTACTAATTTCAGTGAATTTGGGGGGGTGGGGTGTACCTCCCCCGTCATTTTCATTTAAATATGCTAATAATAAAAAATTTAAAGAAAAGTAATGAATGACGTATAATTTGAAACTAAAAAATATTTTTTACATGATAAATAGTCTCTAATGATTAATACTATTCCAAAGGAAAAATAAAAATATGTTCAACAAGTGCATAGTATTTGTAGATATTATTACAGAAAAATTCGTACGTTTACAATGAATAGCATGCGTTCAATGCGTACAGAAATTTGAAGATATCGTTTTTCGAGAAAAAGACAAAGAACCATCTTTCTATCACAGGAATTCCAGTTAGATTTTGATTTTCCCATATTCAAGCCCAAAATAATTTTTATCTCAGTTCTCAGTCAAGCCCTTCTCCATGCAGTATTAACTTCACCGAAATTCCTGAACTCATACTCCCCACAGACATTGTGTATAATTGTTTTGTCTTTATTTTTTGTACTGTATATAAACTTATACTCACCTCTTTATTTTTTCTTAATAAGTCTTCCACGTATATCCGTTCAACTGACAGGATTATATATATATA
>JAPMOR010099319.1:160355-172122 GCA_026543865.1 Argiope aurantia
AAAAAATATTTTAAAGTTTATTTTACACCAATACTTATCAATAATTTAGTTACTTTATCTACAGTTAGTCGCTTTGAGACGGTAGGAAATACATTTTTGAGTGTGCATATTATCATTGTTATATAATTAAACAGTAATTTTGGAAAATAAAATAAAGACAGACGTTTTAAGCTTAAGCATTAACGTCCTGCGATGTTTCGAAGTTTGAATGTCTAGATCGAAGAGTTTTTCCTTAAATTTTCCCTGTGTATCAAGAATGCATTCTGTATTATAATCAGTAGCATTTCAAGTTGCAATATAGAAACCTCTAATAATTCAAGGCGTCATTTATGAATATTGTAAAGTTACTTTTCTTAAAGAATGAATGCTCATTCCCTGAAGAAAATAGGAATTTCTCCTCAGGGAGGGCAAAATGATGCGACCAAATGGTAAATATTATTTATATATGGCTCATATTTACTATATAATTTACATATTAATGCAATATAATAATAATACATTTTCCAGAAATATATAGTGAATTTAAGAATAAAAAAAGTGTATCTGAAGCTGAAGATCGAACTATTAAAAGGCATGAAATATATTTTCTTCTTTACTATCGAATATTTTTAAAGAAATGGATGCACTATTCATCAAATTCAATAACGAACAGGTCTGCAGCCGTACAAATAATAGCACAATGCCTCAAGGTGTAATATTTCATGTTTTTTTCTTCCCGCATGCAATTGCCTTTCTGTAAGCAACCGCTTGTCTCCCCCCCTCCCCAGTCGCCGAAAAATTGAGAGTGTCGTTGGCAAAAATTTTCATTATTTCAGAATGGTTATGGGGAGCTGGGCATTAATATGATAATTTAAAAATCACCTTTAAGTTAATATACTGTAAACAATCAAATTATTCAAATAAGGTTTAAGCGGTTTGACTACAAATGGAAAAATAATCGATAAGGCAAGTCAATAAGATGTCACATTTTGCCGATAATTTCCGCTTGGATGTCGAAGACGTCAAGTCAGCAGATTTTCCGCAGTAAAGCTCAGTATTTGAATTTAAAGAAGCTAAATAATACTTAATTTTCTTTAATTAAATGCAAAACGAATTATTATGAGTTATTTTGAAGCCTAATAAGAAAAATTGTGTTTGCCCTCTTGTCGGATTTGTCTTACCTCCCCCTCTCCAAATCGGCAAACTTCTGCCGCAGCCACTACCTGCATGGTCCACAGGCAGTGGCGGCGGTCTAAAAGACAGACTGACGTCATGAATTCTGATGCATCATGCGACTAGGAATTGAATCCATTATGAAAAAAAGTAACTAGGTTACAAGAGACTTGTTAAATTTAAATAGATCTTCGTTCTTCATAAAAGCAAATTCCATTGCACTAAATTTTTTTTGAAAAAGTACACTCTACTTCCAATATACAACCGAATTTATATCTTGTCTGATTAAACAAACTCTTTTCTGCCATGAGAAAATTCTGAATATTATAGTTAGAATGTTTCTATCTGCCTACGCTGTCTATAACATAATATGTATTCCAGTTAAGACAGAGTATGTGGTTCCACCTTTCAATAACCCTGGCCTACAAAATAACTTTCACACCATTTAACTTTTATTACAACCAACGATTCTTCAATAGATCACAAATTAACAAAGCCAAGTAGTTAAAAAGCAATTAAACATTTTTCAATCCAAATGTCTTCATTCTTTCAGTAAGGAATGGCAAGGAAATGATGCACAATTTTCCTTGACTTTCTTTTCTCCATACAATCGTAATCCATTCATTGCTTTTAACTTGATAACTTAATTGCATTTATACGACGGCAAGTGTCTCTGTCATTGAAAACTATTATCTCCAACACAGAAGCAATCTTTCGGGTTAACTCTATTTACTAAGCGCTTAAGGTCAATTTTTCAGTTAAAAAGAGAGCTTGATTTTGTTTCGGGCTCTCATTGTTCAGCACATTGCAGTTAACTGAAATGACATGAGAAAGTAGAGCTTTGTTTATACTAATTTATATGTCTTAGTCAGGAAGCTTTTACTAGTTAAAGTTTTTAAAATTAATTGAGTGTCACTGGCTATATAAGACTGGTGATGTAAGATTTTAAAATTGCCACTGTTAGTTTGGGGTTTTTAATATGAATGACTTTTGTTATATGACAGATGGTTGTTTAAATAATGACTGCGAATTGCAAAAGGTGAAATAAGTTAGTGGAAAAGCAAATATTGCTTTTCTGTAGAGCACGAAAGCAATATTTTAAGTGAAATTATTGCTTCAGAATAAAGTCATATAACTATTGTTTATTTAGATTGTAAGCCAAGATAAGAATCAAAATGAATAGAAAAAACAATTAACGGAAAATATATCCGTAATTTGGATTTCCTTTTCATATTCTGTACCACGGGTTTTCTAACTTTTAAACATGTGACCCATTTTTTTGATACCAAATCCATAAATGTATAAAATGTTTCGTTAATATTTTTATTCGTTAAATAAACGATAAAGAACTGCTTCGAAATTTACTAAAAGTGCAAGTTAACATTAATTGCTCATGTAACTGAATTAAACGTTCATAATGAAAAGAATTTCTAATTATGTGGATGAAGTCTAAGCTTACACGAATCGCTTATTTTCAAATTGCACTTTTTTGTTGAGTTACTATCAAGAGGCTTACTAAATATTTTTAAGCGTATATCACATTTTACAATTCGTGGCAAGCTATATTATATATATATTATTGGATGGTAACATCCAATATCTTGCTACTGCCCACCGGAAATTTACTCATCATTTTTTGTTTGGGAACCTCTGTTCTATACTATAGAGATATAGCATGGAAAGTTATTGAGTTTTATTTTTTTTTTGCTGAAATATAAGAAATGGTGCCCTATATATATATATATATATATATTATTGGAATTACTAGAATTTTGAATATTTTTTCAATAAACATCACATTTTATTTTCAATGTTTTTTATAATTCTCCTTCTTCCAGTATATAGATTTAGAGCAAATTGATAAAAGCTGTAACTTCATTAAAATAAAATTTTTAAAAATTATTTTTGAATTAAAAGAATGTATTGCTTTCCGATATGAATTTGCTTCTCTAGAAAAGTCGTATGATATTTTTTTTATTATAATTTATGAACTCAAAAGAAAAGTTTATTTGAAGTATAGACAAAATTTTAGAAAGTCTTAGTATAATGAATAATTTTTCTTTGGTACAAATCTTCCGAACACAAAACGTCTCGGATACTGAATTGAGTATTAAATTAGTATTTAGGATATTAAGATAATTTGCCTATAAAGAAATTATTTAAGTTCTAATGAAGATGAAAATCTTCAACATTCTTTAGGAATGTGGCAAAAACTCGTCTTTATATGATGAAATATCTTTTTCCTTTTTACACCACGTTCCATATCAACTAAGTAACGACATTAACTGAAAACAGAACTAATAAACATTATAATTATATTTCATCAATATATAGAAGATAGAATATATTGCCATCTATTCATTAATAAGTATTTTTTCATGCATGTATTCAAGTGTTGCATTTTTTAAAGATACTTAATGGTTCCCTTTGATTATCCATTCGAAACTTGAGAAAAATTTTTATTGAGGCAATTCTAATTTCATTTGACAGTATACGTAGCCAAATCCATGAATCCATGAATCGTGATAAAAGGAAACTAGACTGACTACACTGACTCTCACGATAGCGCACGGAAAAATCTGAATGACCAGACCGCTGCAACAATAACATTTGCAGGAAGTAAAGTTGAGTCCTAAGGACCATCATCGGCAGCGGTATAACTCTTACCGAGGAGAGCACATTCAGTTATCTATAGATAGAACTGCCCTATCATTTATGTACTCACCAGGGTGGCGAGAACCAACCACTATATCGGATGCTTTTCATCCTCATTTCTGAGGCCCCCCCTCCGGTAAGGGCATGATAAAAGTGAAGTGTGGCATTTTTTGCTGGTGAAAATGATATTTGAATACTTTACAACTTGAACTAGAACTTTCTTCTTCGTTTCTGTATAAAGAGGTAGATAGATCACTTACTTTCGACACACACACAGAAAATTTCGATTTGATTAAATGGTAGCGCATTTAATCAAATCCATGGTTCAAGCACTCATGATAAACGGAATATGTGGCATTTTATTTTAGGCTGGTGAAACTGTAGTATTGGTGATGGAGGCTGATGGTGCACTAAAGTATTGCCTGAAATAGAATTGCCTATATTTTTCCCAGCTCTTATTGGGAAAGATAGCCTTCATAATGGAGTTTCAGGGGAAAATGTATTACATTTTTGTGTTTCACCTGAAGGAAGGTCCCCAGCAACCAATCAGGTCACAGCAACAATTCTTTTCTAGAATGCTTCTCAAAATGTTTGTTTTCAAATAATTTTTATTAAGATCATGACCAACTGATAAAATCAATATTCATCTGCCTCAGATTCATGTTCATTAGCCATTCCATGCTTAATTTTAGTACGTCAGAAGTAAGTTCTATTTAGAGTGTATTTTCTTAAACTTACCTGAGTTTAGAAGCTTGTAAAGATATTTAAATAATGCACATTCTCTGTTTACATTCCAATTTCAGATTATTTCACATTTAATCAAAAATTAGTGAAGAAATCATATTTACTCAAAGGATTAATTAAAATTTGATCTGTGCAGCTATTTTTAACTAAATTTTAATTTTGTTATCATTTTATTTTATTTTAACCCCCCTCCACCCCAGTTTTCAGGTAGTGGAACTGAAGAGAACAAGGAATTGCTTTCTCCAGAAGAAGAAAAAAAAAACCACGAAAAGAAAAAAAATCTTAGAAACTCTTTCCCGAGAAGTGACGACAAAAATAATAAATTGAAAAGAAATAAATATTACAGTAATAAATTACAGTAGCAGAATACACTAATGGAATAATAGAGACAGCAATAAATTACAGTATTAGAGTAAACAATAATTCATCAGCAAATCAAAATTAAGGTTAAAAGATTAGGGAAAAAATTTAATAATAATGTATATATATATATATATAAGAAATTAAATAAAAAGAAAAACCACAATAATAAATCATATTAAAATCATTTAATTAAAAATGAAATATTACACTCTACAACAATGCATTAATTAAAAATCAAAATATTTGAATAAATATGAATTAGAACGCAGGCTTATTTTCTACACATTAGCATTATTTTAAACTAAAATGTCTTCCAAAGAGCTAAAGACATCGCCATTTGGAAAGAAACTTGCTCCTACCTCGCTGCCATTCTCAAAACAAACGACAACGCAAGCGATTTCAAAATTCTTAAATACCGAAAAAGGAATTTTAATCTTGTCTCATTCCTATTGCTCAAGAACAACCCGGGATACAGCATTTATTTTGGCGACTCAGATTACATTTAAAAAAGCAATATAAACAAGCCATTGCACTTGAGAGCAACCACCAACAAAAGACGCAACAATTTAATCCTTTATGTCGACATCGTCAAAACAAATTCCCTCGATTAAAGAATAGTTGGAACTTGGGGCACACCTCCGTGCTCTACTGGATTAAGATCAAGAGACCTCAGTAGGTTTTGCAAGGCCAGGACCACGCGTCAGTCCTGCATTGTGCGGGGGCGTAATAATAGAGTGGACTCTTTTATCTCTGATCGGAAATCATCCGGAAAACGCGAATTGCATTTTGTGGTTACTCTCTTTGATTGTGCAGTAGAGTAAATGGTCACTACAAAGGTCAAAATCAAGCATCAAGTAAATTGAGGTTTGGATACAGTGTTAGGTTTCAAAATCATTGCCGTACGATAGTTCTTGGACCTTCTACAAAAGAAGGTTTGGAAACTAAATCAAGCATTGCGTAATCTAATATCTTCAGTATTGAACTGGATGGCAATGTGATTGGGCTTTGACCTTTGGATTTTCGAATATCCTATAGCGCAATCATTGCTTGTCGTCTGATAAAATGCAATATAAAAATATCAATTAAATTTAGAAAGATTTTTTATTGTTCTTTTTGAAAAAAGAATTTGTTAAATTGGAGTGTGGATGAATTGTTTCATGGTTAAAAATCTTGCATGTCTGCAGTTCTGCGTTTTAAGTCCTTTAATTTAGTTTGATTTTGCTTTGGTATTTTTATAGTGCAAGATCTATGCAATTGTCATTGGTACGCTAAAAGCGGTTGAAACCATATTATTGTAAAATTGTAATAAAACTACAGAAAAAATAACCAGCAGGAGCTGTCTCCCCAAAACTTTCTTGCATACTCTTTACTAAATTTTTATGCTACCGAACATCTTACAGGGTATTGGCGCACAGTAGTTACAAAATATTGACTACGGGCGTGAATTTAGCATTTCTACTAAATCCATCATGCTATCCTTGGCGAGTTATTTGGCGATTTGGCATAACAAATGGTTAATGGTGTTCGAAAATTGAATTTATGCTTTAAACATGTTTTTTCAAACCGATTGAAAACAAAAAGTTGACACAAAACTATACATACAGTCAAAAGATCCACAACAAATTTGATATATTTAAGTCACTGCGCTTTGAATTATCATGCTTACATGATTCTGAAAATAGAGACCGACAGAGTCAACCCTTTGCTGGGTTTAGCTCAAAATTTGACATGTGTTCACTCTGTAAAAATTAAATTCTGTGTACCGAAATTTATTTATCTAGCTCATTTCGTTTTGCAATTATCGAGTTAAGTTATATTTGAACAACCGGACAGACGGACTTCCTATTACTTTCTGTAAAGACCGTATACGAAATTTCAGTCTTGTAGCTCAACGCTATTTTGAGTTATCTTTGTCACAGATAGACAAGCGGACATTTCCCAAAAGTGTGTTTTTCGAACTCAGAGAGGTCAAAAATGTGGAAATTCGTCAAAATCACGAATTCGATTTTTTTTCGAATACTATACTTTCTCTATACTTAGTATACCAGAAAGTTAAAAAAAAGTAAAAAAGTGCTATAAAATGTTAGCAGAATCTAAATACCTGGGTAAAAACTGAATGGACTTTTAAAAAGCTTAAAGGTGAACATGGGGCGTTTCATTGAGAAAAATGATAATAAAGTTGTTGGCATTTGAAAAATTGTGAAAACTTGGAATTTAATTTTTCTCATGGAATAAAAAAGAATTATGTTTTTGGTATTGGAATTTAATTGAAAGATGTGAAACTCTTTTACTTTATTCATTTAATCACCATTTTTTAAAGTTGTTCGAGTTTTACTGATGATAACTCTTTGAATTTTGAGTAGTAATCGAAAAAAATATGGATTATTTTCAGAGGATATCTGATTCTATACTTTAAATCACAAATGTTTTTTCTAGGCTAATCAAGTTGTTACTTTTAATATATTAAGAAGCGAAACTGACAAAAGAATTCGTAGATGGAATCAAAATATAGTAGCATGATAAAATTATAAATTTAAATCATTTGTCGATATACCATTTTTAAAATATCTCTTAATTTTATAGCGACGATAAAATGAGTTCAAAGAATGTTGTTAATATCGACTGAACGCAAGTTTGCTCAAATTGTAGTTCTGAAATCTTGTTTAAAACCGGTTATAAAAAATGTGTACAAAATGCATAATCGCATGATAAATTGCATATTCATTAATAATGAGTATTCGATAAGCGTCACACAAAAGATCTGTATTTAGTAACTGTTCACCAAAGCTATGCAAAGCAGCATTCGTAGCCTTACTAAAGTGCATAATATTATTTGAAGGAGAGGGGGGTTGAAAATTTCTTTCTCAGAAAGCACCTTAATTCCCAAGAAGTGATTACATGCCAAATTTGATAGCTCTAAGTTCTAAAATCTGCTTTGTACGACTTATTTTCATCACAAGTGTTGCAATTTATAAACAATATACCAACCTTAATGTATATAATAATACCATTTAATACCCTTTCCCTGATAACACAACCTGTTTCACAATATTGTACAATATAGTGCGATATTATATGATATTAATCAATATTCTATATTATTACACAATATTGTACAATATTTGTGTTTAACTAGGATTATGGTTATTTAAAAATTGTTGTGGACATATAGAGGAATAGATATCTAAAGTCTCTGACAGCCTGTCCGATTACCTGTGCAAAATTGTCTTTATAGGCAAGAAAAAAAAGCGGAGGAGTTTTTTTTTTTGTATCGAGTTTTCAAAAGCAATTTTCCATAGGTTGGTTTTTTTTAAAAAGTTAACTCAATTCTAATCTTAGATATTTTAAATTGCACAAGTATTATTTTAGTGTGAAGCAGCGTGTAAAAATATGCAAATAAAAGCACACGACATGAAAAATGACATATAAAAATACAATTTAGATGCAAGACCGCAATAATTTATACTTTATAAATAAAGCTCAATGTGTGTGTGTGTGTGTATGTGTTGGCACTCTACAGGCCAGGTCATTTGGCCTACAGCTACCAAATTTGGTACAAGTATACCTTAGAGGTAGGGAATGTGTCCCTTTTTTTGAATTTTTAATTAGAATTTTAATTATTAATTAAAAACTAACTTTCCCGCCAAAGAAATCTTCCATTTTCCCCACCGCCAAATGAGTAAGGCTTCAATTTTTTTCCCCAACTATAATGAGGCTAGGGTTAACATTTTTCAGCCGATTATTTCAAACTATTCTGTTTATTTTCTTAATGTTTTATGCATTTAAAATTAAACATTGTTAATTAATCCATTTTTCAGATTCATTCTGAAGTACTTTTGAATTAAAATAACACAGAATAAAGGAAATTAAAAATGTCTAATCTGCATAGCTTTACCCCAACTGGCGTAGAAAAATTCATGATTTGCGTTACCGTAACTGGTGTTGAAAATTCACGCATGCGTATTGTGTTCTGATTGTTGTGACTGATTTAGGACTTGATTTAAATTATTTTTTGGTTAGTTGCATGCTTTTGTAATTAAATTGTATTTATGTTATATATTTTTTGTATATGCTTATAGTTTTAAGTACATCGTTTTTTAGGTAGTTTTTTTTAACCTGTTTTCAATCGATTATTTTAAACGATTCGTTTAATTTTCTTAATGTTTGATGCACTTAAAATTAAACATTGTTAATTTATCGATCTGGTCATGATGAATCTGAGAAAATTTTGTTGACAAATTCTTGAAATATTACATAAATTAAGAAAGATATTCTTTAGTGCCCATAAAGTTTAAACGCTCAGTGACTGTTTTCAGTAATCATATTACAAAAAAAATACTTTGTTTCAGTAAAAAATATTATTATATTAATTGCAGATTAATCCTTTCCACTTTAATTTAAAGTATAAATTCTACGGGAGCTAACAGAAAAGCCTTTATAATATTATGAGTAAATTATATGACTATCAAAATTTGAAGTTTTAGAATATTTTGATGAAGAAGCTATTAAAGTAGGAATTGCATAAAATATTTTATTATTAAAATTTTAACGAACATTAAGATTGGCGAACCGGCTGGTCATCAAAGGCGGCTAGTAGAAAATAAAATAAACATAAAATAATGCAGTATACAAAACCAATAAATGGTACAAACATAACTGCAAAATTCAAACACGTGAAAAAAGAAACTAATTATTGAAACAAAAAAAATTATATATAACATAGTTGAAAATTAAAGAAAGAGAATAAAGGAAGTTATTTATCTTTTCAATGACACCAATGTTTTGACCTAGAAATTAAATTTCTATTTTTAATGATTTTTTTAAAAAATAATTTAATTATATTTTTCAACAAATTATTTCGCGCAAAATAAAAATACAATTTAAGCTGCACGAGCGCGTTGCACGTCAATGGAAAGAAAATTAATTTTTATCAACGCGTTGCCATCATTAACAAAAGTTCAAATAAAAAACAATTGTCATTGCAAATTAAACATACAAAAGTGTAATTTTCGGCACGTGTCTGTATGAAATGAAATAATTATGAAATGTGATATTTTCTGAAAAGTTAATGCAAGGAAACGTTTTCTATGATCTTTTAGAATACCTACATTACTAATTCAATGAAACAGTTTTATTTAAAGCAAATATGGATCAAAATGTACCAGATATCTACTCTATTCTAAGTCCAACAACTAATTTGTAAGCTTTTAGTAATAGACATAAATCTGCTGGCAAAATGGTCTAAATGAAATAAATAATTATATTTTATGTATATGCAGTCAATAAATGCTGATGAATTACGAATTTTAAATTTTTACATATATACTCGCCCCTGTGAATTCTGTTTAACAAAATTTTCTTGAAATATTAATATTATGACTTCCATTTTTATATAAACATTATGCAGGTTCAAAATGAACATTATTTTAATAACTCGCAATTGAACTGGACAAAACATATTTTTATAAATTTCTACGGTTTCTACAGAATTTCCTAAAGGTTTTCAAATTTAATCAATTTAAGTTTACAAAGGATATAAATAATAGTTAATTGATTGTTAAAAAATATCTTTTTAATTCTGGAAAAATTCACAAAAGAAATAATAGAAAGTAAAATTTGTGTTCCAAATTCTTAAAGCAAAATCTTTGCAAAAAAAAAAATGTTCGTTTAAAGTCAAACAATTGATAGTTTCAAAACTTCTTTGAGTATGCACAATCTAGAATAGCAATTTATTATAAAATCCTAATAATATTATACATTTTAATACATATCTTTAGCCTTGAATTAAATCGAATCAATCTCTGTATAACACTTTGCATCATTTGAATATTTGTCTTTTAAGATTCAATTCGAATTTTCCAACTAATTAATTAGTTATATTAATAAAATATTATAATAATAACTCAATTAAATTAATAAAAATATTTTAACATTTAATAAATAGATTAAATAAATTAGTTTTAGAAATTAATGAATTGGAAATTATTTGCTGAATTTTTGACTCAGAGATTTAAAAATGATTAGAATTAATAAAATTTGATTTAAAATTAATTTCAAAAATATGTTTTTCTAATAAATCGTTACACTTATTCATATTGATTAATACAATTTCTGTTAAAAAAATTGAAATTAAAAATTTATTCACCGTGGAATTTATCACCTAATAGAAAATGTCAAACTTTCTATGCCAAAAAGAAGCGATTTCTCTCCAAACACAGCAACCTTTCACAAACATTTGGCTGCGTTTTGCTCACAGCGAGAATTACCAATGGATAGGAAGTGAATATTGCAATCAACATTTCTTCTGACCCTCCCTCCTCCCTTGACTTTTAATATGGAATAGCTGGCCTGAAAATCAGAAACAATAGGCGATAAGAGCTTCGTATCAAGTCCGCGCGCCTATATCATTAGAACTTTTATGGCTGAACTTATCGTTCTTTGAAGGTGGGGTATGCGCTACAGGTATCAGGTCTACCCAAGTTGCAAGATACTAGCTTTAATTATTTCGGGTTCATGGCGATTAAACGGATTTGTTATCACAAGTGTCCTGGGACGCATGCAACGCACACGAACATTTAAAAGATTAAGTCTTAGATAAAGGGTAATAATGAAAAGTAAAAGAATGTTTTTATGGTGCGGCGTTATGAAATGTGTATCTTTATAAGAGGAAGTTAATGATTTGTTCGAATTCTTTTAATGATTTGTTAGGTCATTTTTATCGGACCGTTTCTTAAAAAACATTGTTGTTATTTTTTGATATGATTGTATTAAAAGCAACATGTAATTTTAGAAAATATGAAATAGAAGTTTAGTTGATAATATTGCCATTAGGAATATTTTAAATAATTCGCAT
>JAPMOR010099319.1:177447-258297 GCA_026543865.1 Argiope aurantia
GCTCTCTAGCCATGAGTGCTCATATACTTTTTATTAAATATATTATAAATATATTTATTTATTAAAGAATATATATATTATATATATATCCTTTAGCTTTCAAGTAAACATAGAGAAAGCTTTGTAATTGACTTAAAAATTCAGTTTCAGTTTTTGTTGAATTTTCACATTTTTTATCTTAAAACCGAAAAACGACCCAAAAAAATATTATGTGCGCTTGCTTGCGTATGTTTATTTGTATGAAAGTGTGTGAGAGTCTGTTTGAGTACATGTTTTTGATAGGCTCAGAGAGTTCAAATATTGAACGATATTACACAAAATCCTCAATCCAGAGAATCAAAATTATTTACTATCACAAAAATAATTATGGTATCTTTCATAGTTTGCTGAACATGACATATTCTATTTCTTTAATTTGCATATACGAAAAGCAGATCAGAGATCAGAGAGAGTTATGTCCCCGAAATTTTCTTGCATAATCACTAATAAAGCTTTAATCCCTTTCTTTAACATTCAGTTATGGACTTTGCGCAAAGCCATGAATTCTACTCGAATTTTTATTTTTAGAGTAATTTAAATGACAATTGTGTGACATTGTAAAAAGAAGCCTGAGAAATTTATGTATTGTTTTTCATGCATCTGACGAACAATAATTATGAAAGAGCCTAGTAAAGTGCGGTTTTTGGCGATCTTTTAGGGGAACAATTATTGGAATGCTTTTAACACACAAGTATCGGAAAACCGAATATGTATTTTGGATGCTTTTGTTTCCAAATGGCTGAAACCAAAATTTGGCACAATTATAAGATTACATGCAAGATTTAATTTAATTAAATCGTTATGCTTTTAGTTTAAGCCCTTGCATATGGAAGTACAGACTGACAGACGGTCAATTGTTCTGCAAATGTCGTTGAAAATTTGATAAGAATTTGCAGTTTAGATTCAAAAATGGCGAAATGAATTTCATTTTCTTAAATTATTGAGATTTTCAATTATCGGGTTTATATGCATACAAAAATAAAAACCAACTAGTCAACTCTTCGATAGATTTGGTAAAATATCTGAAATAGACTTATAGTTTAGATATTAAAATATATTCCAAATTTGATCCATCTAGTTACCTTTAGTTTGTATTTATCGAGTAGTAGTAACTATCGTTCATTCGCACTCGTGCAATAGGATAGACAGTTTTCTCTAAATTGGTTGGCTTTAAAAATAAATAGAAATATATGAATGTAATGCAAAGTCCCTGTACCAAATTACACCCGTCACGCTTAAAATGTTTAAAAATTATTATGTTCACAGCCAGACATAATTCTAAAAATGTACATTTCTTATTCTGGAAGGTCTGCAATGAGGAGATTCGTTAAAATCTACAGAATGAATATTTTGATGATTTCAATACCTTCGCTTAGTAAGCTTCGTATATATATCAGTAAAAAAATGTGTACAATGCTCTACAAGTTAGGTAACTTAAATTCTTAGTATAATAAGCTGTCTATTTATTTATTAGATAGAAGAATCTCATTAAAAAAGGTTATTGAAAAAATTAATGAAATTTTTAATTGAAAATTTAAAAACATTTAACATTTTATAGTACAAAATTCATTTTGCTACTTTAAAATCCCCCTCCCCCACCGGAAAAAAGAAGCTTTTTAGTGATACCAATTTTATTTCCGTACAAATATTTTCTCTGTTTTCAATATAGTCTTAAACATATTTTTAAGCATATTTCGCAATAATTATTTTCATTGTTTCGATTACAGGATTTATACTTAAATAAATTGTTTTACTTCCTTCCAGTTTTTTCTTGCTTGTATTTGAAGTTTATTTTATAATTATAATTTTCATTTTTAAAATTATTTCAGTTAAATTGTTTTAGTTTGAAGATATTAAATATATTTTTGTCAGCTCATTATCGCTGTTGTATAATTATGAGGCAGATCAGATAACTGAGCCTAGAGCTAGCAAATTTGTCTCATAATTATTTCTTGAATAGTAAGTAGGTAGTATTCTAAATGTTCTTTTAGAAAAGATTTTTCACAATTTGAATGAGATTCTTAAAAAAAAAATTAAACAAAACTCTACCATTCTCCTCAGTAATTTCGAAGTACATTATCGCACAAAAATTATTTTTTCAGAGGTTAAAAATTCAAGAAATAAGTTGGTTAGTAATGCTAATTTTAATTCCGTCCAGTTTCTTTTTTTTCTTTATTACAATTTAAATTCATTTTATAATTATAGATTTCACTTTTTAATTAATTTAGTTATTCGAACTCGTACGAGTCACAATGATATTAATTTCATTATTTATATGTCCGTTATTGCTATTATATAATTAAAAGCAAGTTTTAAAAATCAATTAAAGATAGGTGTATAAAACCTAACATAATGTCATACTCCGATATTTCCTACTAGAGATTCGCAAATAGCTATCGCTATTAATGGAGCTATCGCTAAGATTCTCGAATATTCGGGATCCTTCATCTTTGTCACTAACATCGGGGGTCATTGATTTTGCATCCATTGAGTAAACACTACTACATGTGTGAAACTATCTTCCTTAGCAGAGAAGATATTGCGTAAGGTAGCAATCTTACAAACTCCTAACAATACGCATCTAGTATGCACGTTTTTATTGCTGTGTTATTAAGAATAAATTTTAAAAATAATGTAAATTTTGACGAATAATATTGCAAACATTATTATCCTACTATATTTTGGATTCGAGATTCTAATATCCTTAATTCTTTTTTTTTTTTTATTTTTATTCTGGACCTTTTTCGATCTACCCCATTTCAAATAACATATTCTTATTTTGACTGCAAAAACAATGATAAATGAAAATACTAGTCATTATACTACATGATAGGATTTACTGCACTTCTATATCTATAATTTCATTTGATGAATATTAGAAAGAATATCATTATTTCATCTCATTTCGCTTATCATTATTTTAATGTCTAAAAATTTGTTGATTTAACTGCCTATGTCAAAAGTTTGAAGCCTGTAACTTCATAATCCAGATCTTCCCAAGTAATTTTATAAGAACTGATTTTTATTTATTCATATAAAAACAAAATATTTCTGATTTTTGGCATTAAAAAAATTTAAAATTTAAATTGAACAAATGTAGATTTAATACTAAATTTAATTTTTTAAAGCTCATTATTCTAAAATCTTGAGACTTCTTTTAACATTCAAGGAATATGAAAAGAAACGAATATATATTACTTCACAACCATTTTTCATTAAAAAAAGCACAGCGATGGATTAAATTTTGTCTTGAATTTGCATGTTTATTGAAAAGAGTAAAACGCGCATTTTAAGAACATTTCATACAGATCCAGAGTTTTGATGTGTTGGCCACATATCAAATTTTATTCTTCTACCTGCTTGCTTTGTGAGTTATCGAGTTTATTTCCAAAAGATGATAGGCAAGTAGACTAATTCAATGGATTCCATCCAACATCTGATATAACTTAAAAATTTTGATGTAAATAACGCATAGAAAATGTCTCCCATTTAATTAGTCCGCTTCTTGAGTTAATACTCTCACAAAACACATAGACATTATAATGAAATTTTTTATCGGAATACGGTTTATGTAGAAATAACACTTCTACCAAAAGAGTATTTTGTCATATAATTAATATTTGGCACATTTGAAAGAAATTCATAAATATGTGATAACTTAAAAAATACTGTAGATTAATGTCATTTCTACCTAACTTGTATCCTTTATATAGTATGTAAACATATGCAAATGCATTATGCACGTGTACAGTCATTATTATACAATTTTATTGTACAGTATTAAACCAGTTGGATTGGTCTCCCTAAAACTTCTCGTATACTCTTTAATAAACTTGTGATGCCAAAGAACTCTTTGCGTGGCATTGGCGCACCTTTGGCAAATATTAACTTTTGACATGAATTCAGCATTTATACTGTATCTTGTCATCCTAGACGAGTTTTTTTGGCGGTTAATCTCTGGCATGCCATTAATAGTATCCAAACATTGAATTTGTGTTTTTGACATTTTTTCTACAACCGACTGGAACAAAAATTAGACACAAAACTTTCCTTGTACTCCAATATCTAATCTGATATATTTAAATCATTGCGTTTTTGAATTACAGACAGTCAACCCGTTGTTGGATTTGGCCCGAAATTTGACAGGTGTCTACGCTATAGATGTTAAATCTGCTTACTGAATTTTATCCAACCGGTTATCTTCATTTAGTAGTTATTATATAGTTAGAATATCGTGTTTACTTACATTCGAACAGCCGGACAGGCAGACTTCCTCTGAGCATAGTTTGCTCAAAATTTGATAGAAATATTCAAATTTGGTGGAATGACCGTATATTAAATTTCAATCATCTAGCTAAAAGCATTTTTGAGTTAACTTTGTCACAGACAGACAGACGAACGGATATTTTCCAGAAATGTGGTTTTCGAACTCAAGGAGATCGTGGAGATTCGCTAAAATCTGAAATTCGAATTTTTTGAAGAAATTACTATATTTTCTCTATATTATATATATATATGAGAAAGTAAAAAAACGGTAAAGTGTATTGTTAATATTTTTCCATACAATGTTATGCTTTATGCAGGAAATGTTTCAAAATTTTCTTTTTTCTTACTTTTTTAAAAACATTTTTTTTAAACCCACACTTCTACCCGATACTCGCAGAGTTTCTAGTTGAAGACAACAAAGTATGCCAACATCTAAAAAGTACAGAAAGTGCATCTATAAAGTCATCATAAAACTCTTTTTCAGCAAACATTTAAAAAAATAAGCGAGAGTGATCACCTAAACTTTCTTGCTTTCTCTTTAATAACATATTCTCTTATACCTGTTTCTCCCTTCATAAAATTGAAGATATTGGACAAGGTCTTGAAAGCCCTGATTGTTCAGAGCATTTCTTTTCATACATGTTAGCTGTGTATTTTTTGGACAAGCATAGAAAACCGGTGCTTGTGTCATAACTGCATTCCGTTGGTGAACAATAGTTACGAAAGATATATCTTTGACACATATATATAGCATTATTATTGTATCTAGGATGGTACCTGTGGTTACTTTTTTCTCCTTAGGCGATTAATCGCTGAGATGCGGTTAATACGCAAGTGTAAGGAAATCAAATATATATTTTGGATGTCTTTGTTTATTGACCGACTGAAATGAAATTTAACAGTGAACTACATACGTTATATCGCAAATCAAATTTCACTTGTTTAAATCATTTCGTTTTTTAGTTATCATGTTTACATGCATGAAAAAGTACAGACAGACAGACGATCAGTAGTTTGACAAATTTGGTAAAATATTTTTTTAAAATCTTAATGCTAATGCTTAATCTAATCTAAATGCTACATTGCGAATAAAATTTACATTTTGTAGTCGTAGTGGTTACTCCACTCAAACAGCTAGGTAGACAGACTTCCTCCGAATGAATTGGGTTCAAAATTTCATTAAAAAAATCTATAAATGTGGTGGAAAGTCATTATACCAAATTTCATCTATACAGCTTAAAATACTTTTTAGTTATAGTGTTCCCAGACAAATACAAAGCCAAAAAGTGCTTTTCACATTCAGGGAAGTTTGAAACGTAGAGATTTGTCAAAAACTTAAGTTCCAATTTTTACTTTCTCGTCTACGTAGTATAGAGAAAGTATAGCAATAGTAAAGAATGTGAACTTGAGATTTTAACGAATCTCCACATTTCAGACATAAATGAGTTAAAAAAAACATATCTTTGGAAAATGTTCGTCTGTCTGTGAAAAAGATAACTCAAAAATGCCTTGAGCTAGACGGATAAAATTTGGTATACAGTCTTTGGATTTCTAGAACTTGTCTAGATTCTTAGACGTAGTCTATATTCCTAGAACTTGTAGATTTCTATCAAATTTTAAGCGAAATCCGCTCAGAGGAAGTCTGTCTGTCCGGCATTTCGAATACAGTTTAACAAGATAGAGATGCTGCGATGATATCTGAGATCGAAATAGATGAAATTTGAAACACAAAATTAACATCCTTAGTCTATATACCTTTCAAATTTTGAGACAAATCGAAGAAGGTATTGGGTGTCTGTCAGTCTGTACTTTTGGAAATATGCATTCGCAATAACTCAAAAACGCATAATGACGTAAAATTTAGTATGAGATTTTGTGACTGCAAGTTTAGTTTTGTGTCAAATTTTAGTTTCAATTGGTTTGGAAAAACGCGTCTGAAACATAAATTTGATTTTTGGATAGTATTAACCGCATGCAGGAGATGAATTTCCAAATTGCTCGCCAAGGACCACACGATGGATTCTGTAAAAATGCTAAATTCTCGCCAAAGATTAATATTTCGTACTCAATGCTATCCAAGTCTTTTTCTAGGCTAACACCTTTATTAGAGTGTATGCGAGAAAGTTTTTGAGGTGATCACTAATGTTTCTCATTGTATACCAAAAAGAGGAAAAAAAACATTTGGCCTGCACTTTATTGCGAACCACACACAACATCCATATAATCAGATATCACATTCACATTTCCTTGTTAAAAATGATTCACTGAAACCGTGACGAGGAACCTCAGATTCCGGTGGTCAAAGTGCACAGGTTGTACGCTTTTAGTATAATCAATGAAATAGATATTGTTCTGATAGTTATTATTCTTTCATAGGATGGTTAGCTTATGAATACGTAAACGATATCTTCTGATAATTATCGCAGCTCACAAAGGCAGTCGGATCTTCAAACGCGTGGAGGAATTTTGCATCTGATTATTTGTCATCGTGGGTTGACAAAATTTTCCGTCTGTTCTTCCATGCAAAATAATTGGTGAGCAATGCTTATCATATATAAAATGTTTGCAAATAATAAACAAAAGGATATATGTTATTAATATTGGTTTAAAAAGATTAGCTAATATGTTTGAATATCTGTAATATTAGTAAAATTGTAAAATTGAAATCTGACGAATGATTTTAAAACAATAACATTGTTGATTTTTTTTATCAATTAATTCATTAATATGACCCCTTTTGTGTTTCTATTCATCATAGAATAAAGGGAATCGAGACTGCATTTGGAATTCCTTCTGTTAGGTTAAAACATTTATTATATAGACACAAATTTGATGTCAAGAATAACATTAAATCTCATTTATCATTGCTCCAGTTTTAAGTTAACGTTTTCATACAGTTAGATAGTTAATGCTTTGATACATTTGATACAAAATTTGATAAATATTTATAGTTTTGACAAGAACAAATAAATACTAAACTTCATTCTTCTGAACTTCTTGATCTGACGCGTTCTTATACACATCATTGTTCATAATGATATCTTATATCCGTGATTACTATAGCAAAGAAATTATCTAATTAGATAAAAAGGTTTAAGATGAATTATGCAAGCCACTCCCCTCACAGGACCTATGGGCAGCCCTCAACTTCAACCCGAACTACTTTATAGAAAATTCACGCGAAGTAGACCAAAAAATTGTCAATCCTCTAATGAATATGGCCCAAAATATTATACAATTTTAAAATTCTGGAGGTAACATCACTTGAATTTGATCTATTTCACTTATTCTGTTTTGACATTAAAAGATGCAAATTACTCAAAGTAAAATATTGTAATAAAAAAAATTGGAACTCTAGATTGCGACAAATGTCCACATTTCAGACTTCTCGGAGTCCGAAAACACATTTTTGAATTATATCTGTGCATCTGTGAGCATAAAAATTCAGAAATGTTTTGAGGCAGACAAAAAAAAAAAAAATGTACTCTTGTATATCAAATTTGTAAATTTCTATATAATTTTGTACGAAATCCATACATAGAAAATAAATCTACCAATCAATGTGAATTAAGTTAAAGCGATAATTATAAAACAAAGAGAACTTTATGTATGAAATTTGATACATAGTTTTGACACCTAAAATGTATATATGTATCAAATTAGGACAAAATCTGACAAGAGGGTGCCTTCTATCGATCGCAAGCATACAAACGCGATAATTCAAAACACAATGACTTAAATATATAAAATTCGGCATGGGATTTTGTGAATGCAATCGTAATTCCGAGTCATATTTTGATTTCAGTTGGTATTGAAAAAGACGTTCAAATAACACATTTGGATTTCTTGTAATTATACATTAACCGCATCTTAAAAAATAGTCGCCAAAAGATATCGTCGTTGTCGTTAGATTTTCCGCAATTATTCTTCGCCAATAAATAATAATAGTTAAGAGTTGTGTATTATTATTGAGTTAATAATACACAAATTAGAGAATGTGGAAGAAAAATTCATTGATAGCATCCCCTCTGTTTATATTATCCTGTTTGAATTTAACAAGGTATTATTTCAAATGCGTTTTTTTTTTAAATTTCCAATTTAAAATGAGATCTGGAAATGTGTAGACGTAAAATGCCAAGATCAAAACGTTTTGATAATTTCGATATTTTTTTCGTATATTTTGTTTATGAGAAAATAAAAACAATTCTTACGTAATGATTTTAAAGTAATATAATTGGAATCCTAATGGAACTGCTTAACATAAACCAGCGGGAGTGGTCACCCTTAAACGTTCTTGTATATTCACTAATAAACCTGTCATGCCAGAGAACATTGCATGACATTGGCGTACGAAATATTAACTTTTGGTATGAATTCAGCATTTTTGCTAAACCTTCCACTTAACCCTTGCGAATTATTTGGTGATTATTTCCTGGCATGTGTAAATAGTATACTAAAATTGCATTTGTGCTTTAGACACGTTTTTCTCAATCGATTGAAACAAAGGTTTGATACAAAACTCCACTTTTAGTCATAAGATCTTATATCTAATTTGAATATTTAAGTCTCTGCGTTTTCAAATTATTGTGTTTACATTTTTCTGAGAGAGCAGACCGACAGATGGACCGACAAACCTATAATTGGTTTTCTCTCAAACTTTGACAGGTGTCTACACTAGAGATGTCTGTGTACCAAACCTTATTTATCTAGTTCTCTTTGTTTTGTAGTTTTCGTGTTTATTTATATTCGAACAGCCGGACAGGTGACTTCCTTTGAATAAATTGTACTCAAAATTTGATAGAAATCTGCAAGTTTGATGTAAAGCCTTTATACCAAATTTCAGCTGTCTAGCTCAAAGCTTTTTTGAGTTTTCTTTGTCGCAGATAGAAGGATATTTTCCAAAAATGTGCTTTTCCAACTCAAGGAGTTGTAAAACGTGGAGATTTCTGTACTACGCATGCGAGAAAGTAATGAACTTTGTTTTTGATTTTTAAATGTTGAATCAATCGCTAATAATTTATTGTAATAAATTAGTTACAAAATTTTATTGGATTTAAATCGCACTACCTTCTTTCTGTAAAACCTTATATCATCGCCGTTGAATTAAAATGCTATGCATCGAAAGGTGCACACAGCAAAACATACGAAATTTTTATGTGACAGTAGTATGTGCAGTAGGTATGTGACATTTTGCGACATATACAACGATATGAAGCCATATATAGTTAATATACGTAAGGTTTTTGCAACAATAGATTGTTTTGTAAAATCTAATATATCTTATTTTGATATGATTTTAGGATGATATAAATTTGAAGTTCCTTTACGATTTTTTCAAATTTTCAATTTTTTACTTCTTTTTAAAATGAATAAAAAGCATTTTGGCAATCTCATTATTCAGATAATTGAGACAATGAAGCTTTAATTAATTATTAATAATAATGCTGAATTGAAGGTAATTATTTTTCAGATTTTAAATAAATCTTTCAAGTGAATTCATTTTTTTTCAAAGAAATATTTTAATATTCTTCTTTAATTAAGGGAGTAAAATTCCTGTTACATCTTTCAGTCTCCTTGATTCTGACACGAGATATTTTAATATAAAGTTTTTATAGATAAATTTTGCATTCTATATTGTCGCAACGATATCTATTTAGTAAAATGTTAAAGAAGAAAAGTATATCAATAGAAATAAAGTATCAAACCTTTTTAGAATAAGTTTAAACATTTTTTGTGACTTAAATAAATTAATTATTCTGCCGAAAGTTGGTCACATTTAGGCAATATTTATTTTTCTTACATATTTTTTAAATTTATAATTTAAAGAGACTTTCGAATCTTATAAAATTATATCTAATAATTGTGCAACTATGGTGAGTAGAAAGGCACTTCAAGATTGACAATATTGTTTAATTTGTTCATTTTATAATCATATATTTTCTCCAGATGTATTAAAATGTATACTTATTCGTATGCTATATAAATACACTGTTTCAAAATCAATGTCTCCCGTCTAAGATGAAACTAAAGGAACCAAACAATATTTTAAAGACCTTGCCTTTTTTTTTTAAAAGCAGGAGAGCCATTACTGCTTTATTCTTTTTAAGGTAGTTGATTACTTAAAAAGTCTTTTTTTGTAAAAATATGATTTAGAAAAAATCGTTTCTTAATGTTTGAACAATTTTATATATAAAATCATTTTAATTTTGTTTCTAACTCTGTATTTTGGGAAGTTACATATATTCCTGTATTGTATAAGGTTGCTTCTACTTCAAGTTTGTACTAAAATAACTTTGCATTTTACTTTAAATATTATTTTTAATGATTTTATACAATTTTCTTATGAAGAATCTCATAAATTAAAATCTATTTTTTAAATTCATGTTTGGCATAGTAATTTTTTAATGCATTCTGCAGTTCCTGAACCAGAGAATAAGTAATTTATTTATTTAGAAGTACTTCATATTTGCTTAAATGCTTCACAATGCAAAAAAAAGAAGAAGAAAAAATGAAAATGAAGTCCCTAAGTAGTGAGAAAATACAGCCTATTTTTTAATTCAGGATTTATATAATATATTTCTTAAGTTATCTACAAAAGGCTAAGAAAATCATTTGATAAACCTCTAAACTAAAAGATATTTTATTTGTATCACTTTTTAGCAAAAAGAAAGCACTTTTTTCCAATTTTTAAAAATATTTGTTGATATTAAACTGATATATTTTGGTTTCATATATGTTTTTTCATTTTTTCTATGCGAAAATTCAGAATATAACTATTTTAGAGACTTTTCAAAAAATTCATCCTGCGCGTAGTCACATACTTCAACAGCGGAATGGATTCCATTCACGTTACGTCAGAATCACATGATGTACGTCACTACTTATATTATCCACCATCTAATAGCATATTGTTTTATTTTTTTACTAGCCGCCTTTGGCGACCAGCCGGTTCGCCAGTATTACCGCTCGCTACAATTTTCAATTAAATATTTTAAGTAACTGGTCTCTTAAAGGATTCTCAAACAAAACATTTTTAATCTTCAAATTTTGATAGTCATACCAAACTTATATTTTTTAGATCGTTTCGTTCAATTTACTATATATATTTTGCTAATTTGTTGCCATTTCCGGTAAAACTTCAACTTTAATTAAAAATGTAAATGACGAAATTGCAATTAATATTAAGATATTTTTTAATAAAACCAAGCGTTTTATTTTATTAATCATCTTTATTGTTATTTATTAATTATTATTATTATTGAATATGAGTATTGCAAACAGAATCGCTCGGCATTTAAGTCTTATGTTAACTACAAAATATTTTTCATAGTTTATGTAATATCTCAAACAATAATTCAACAAAAATTTCTGAGATTCAGTATAAAATTCAGTTTTTAGTTTGCTTTCAAAAGGATTGAAATGAAATCAATAATAATATTTTGTTCCTGCTTATAAATATATTTAAAAAATTATGAAGTCTAAATTTAATGCATTAAGGTATCATATTCTGATAAATATTCTGGACACACCAAATTTTAAATAAATGAATGAATGCTTCTATTTTCCACGATCAACTAAGACTTATTTATGAAGTTTTAAATGTTAAAAATTTAGAAAAACTCACCATTTTCATAATCTTAGGCCAATTAATCTTGAGAAACCTGCGCGCTTATTGGCGTATTTTCTTTGAAACGATCGATGAAAAATCTAAAATTATTCTTTTTTTATTGAATAGTGATATTCAAATCTTCATAAATCAGTCAGTTTAAGTGATTTGAAATTAACTCTTAAATGTCAGTGATTTAGTTGATTGGAAATTAACTCTATGACCGCCATAAAATCTGTGCTTTCTCTTGTGGTGTATGCATTCTCCTTAATATCCGCTCGAATAAAACATCACATACAAAAGTACTACATAGAAGAAACACATCAAAAGTAAACATAACTGTTCAATAGTTGCCAAAAACAAAAGAGAGAAAAATGCAATTAATAAGCAGACGATATTTAGAAAAGTACAGATATTTAGACTGGAAAATGAAATTATATGAAATTAAAAACACGCGCAGACGATATTTACAACAGTAAAAATATTCAAACCTGAAAAGGAAAATATATGAGTTATTCCATCAATAAATGCCATAAGTTTGTTTACATATTCATTATTTTATGAGTCATTAAATATCAAAATGGATCCGGGACTGAATAAACACCCTGTATAGAGAGTGTAAAAGATCATAAAATAATTTTTCTTGAATTTATTTTTTAGAAAAAATAATATTTCATATTTGTTTCATTTCTTACAGACTCTTGCCGAAAATTATAATTTTGCAAATTTCATTTCCAAAAAGATTTAATTTATTTTCAGTTAGAGCTTTAATCAATGTGATGGCAACACTTTGAAAAAAGCTATTTTTTTCTCATGAATGCGAAACGTGCTTAATCCTCATTTTTATTTTTGACGAAAAAAATTATTGAAAAACATAGTTAAAATATTTATTTAAAAATTCATTAAAAATAGAATTTTAATTTTAAGATTAAAACAGTAGTATCATTTAAAAGATAAATTTTTTATCTTTAACTTCATGTAAAAATCTTTTTTGTGCGGTAATATTTTCGGCAGTTATAGCAGAAATACGTCAAAATGTCGCTTAATTTTTAAATAAATAAAATTCTAATTAAAAATTCGAAAAAATTACCCCCAGGTGCACATTCCCGGCCTCCAAGGTATACACGTGCCAAATTTGGTAGCTGTAGGTTGAATGGTCTGGTCTGTAGAGCGCCAACACACACACACACACACACACACACACACACACACATTGAGCTTTATTATAAGTATAGATGATGCTATTTCCTTTTTTCTCCTTCAAAAGATATTATGAATCATCATATCGAATTTGATGCCAAACGATTTTATTCTCATTGAGCTAATCGCTCAATAAATGAGTTATTTGATTAAAAAAAGTTTTTTTTTGTATATTGATAACTAGCCGCCTTTGGCGACCAGCCGGTTCGCCAATATTACCACTCGCTACAATTTTCAATTAAATATTTTAAGTAACTGGTCTCTTAATAGATTCTCAAACAAAACAATTTTAATCTTCACATTTTGATAGTCATACCAAACTTTAAATTAAAGTGAAAATGATGAAATTGCAATTAATATAAAGATATTTTTTAATAAAACCAAGCGTTTTAATTTATTTATCATCTTTATTGCTATTTATTTATTACAATTATTATTGAATATGAGTATTGCAAACAGAATCGCTCGGTATTTAAGTCTTATGTGAATTACAAAATATTTTTCATAATTTATGTAATATCTAAAACAATAAGTCAACAAAAATTTCTCAGATTCAGCATAAAATTCAGTTTTTACTTTTGCTTTCAAAAAGATTGAAATGAAATCAATAATAATATTTTGTTCCGGCCTATAAATATATTTCAAAAATTATGAAGTCTAAATTTAATGCAGTAAGGTATCCTATTCTCAGAAATATTCGGGACACACCAAATTTTAAATAAATGAATGAATGCTTCTATTTTCCACGATCAACTAAGACTTATTTATGAAGTTTTAAATGTTAAAAATTTAGAAAAACTCAACATTTTCATAATCTTAGGCCAATTAATCTTGAGAAACCTGCGCGCTGATTGGCGTATTTTCTTTGAAACGATCGATGGAAAATCTAAAATTATCTTTTTTTATAGAATAGTAATATTCAAATTTTCATATATCAGTCAGTTTAAGTGATTGATTTAGTTGATTGGAAATTAACTCTTTTTATTTAAAATATTTGTGTTTCAAGAACATTTTGTTATTTGCAATTTCCACAGCAGAAGCTTTATGTAAAATCAAATTCGTTATCTATTAGAGCATTTATTGAATTAAGTTACATAAAATATAATCATTTTTCTATTTAAACCAATTTAGTAAATCTGTTTTGTTCGTGCTTCAACAAAAATAGAATACATACAAACTTATTATGAAACTAAATCTTATTACATTATAGATAATATTATCAAATTTACATCAAATTATTTTCATTCAAAATTCTAGCATCGTTTTTAAACAACAAATTAAAAGTTCCAAAAATATCACTGTTGCCAATCTGAATTTCACAACTATTTACAAAATAAAATTTATAATTATTAAAATAATCGTTTGCTACTTTTAAATAAAATATTTACGATTTATGTCGCAACAGATCTGTGTCTTACTAAAGGTTTACAAATTAGCTGTGTGGCCCTGATTTGAATGGATATCCTGTTCATATTAAACAAAACTTGCCTTAAAATAAAACTGATTTATTGGATTAATAATATAGAGAGTTTAAAAGATCATAAAAGAATTTTTCTTAAATTTATTTTTTAGAAAAAATAATATTTCATATTTGTTTCATTTCCTACAGACACGTGACGAAAATTATATTTTTGCAGATTTCATTTCCAAAAAGATTTAATTTATTTTTAATTGGTGCTTTAATCAATGTGATGGCAACACTTTGAAAAAAACTATTTTTTTCCCAGGAATGCGAAACGTTTATTTTTATTTTGTACGAAAGAAATTGTTGAAAAATAGAGTAAAAATATTTATTTAAAAATTCATTAAAAACAGAAATTTAATTTTAAGGTTAAAACATTGGTACCATTTAAAAGATAAATTTTTGATCTTTAACTTGATGTAAAAATCTTTTTTGTGCGGTAATATTTTCTGAAGTTATAGCAGAAACACGCCAAAATTTCGCTTAATTTTTAAATAAATAAAATTCTAATTAAAAATTCGAAAAATAACCCCCAGGTGCACATTCCCGGCTTCCAAGATATACACGTGCCAAATTTGGTAGCTGTAGGTTGAATGGTCTGGCCTGTAGAGCGCCAACACACACACACACACACTGAGCTTTATTATAAGTATAGATATAGATTATTTGATTGGCACATTTCAAACTGATATTTTAATGCTGCATAGAATGGCTTGTTAACATATATGCTTTGAATCGATGCAGCTAAATGTATGATATGGAATATAATATTATAAAAATAATTTTGAATTTCTGTTTTGATTAAAATTACTTAATTTCTAAAATAGTATTTTATTTGATCAAAAATTTATTAACAACTTTCAAATAAATCAAACATGTTATGACTTTAAGTGATGACAATTTACGAATTATTATTATTTAATTATTCGTATTTAAATTGTAAAGGCAAAAATTTCTATGATATAAGTATGAATAACAGAATAATAAAATTAATTTGCAAGTCCAATGTTTAAATAAAATAATTTGGAAAAAATAGTAGCATTAGAATTAAGATACATTTATTAAAAATTTTGCAATTTTAAGTATGCAATGAATATATTTTGAAAAATTATCTATTAGTTATTAAATTATGATAAACTAAGATTAAAATGATATAAACATGCATTACTGCTCAATGTACTATCACGTGTTATAATAATAATTATAATAATAATAATAAAAGACACGAAGATGAAAATTTATCCTCGTTTAATTGATATGAAATAAGATACTCTATTTTCGATTTTTGAAATTTTCTTTTTGTAGATGCATATGTTACTGTTAAAGTATATAATGCAGTTATTTCATAGAATACCTAGTTATTCCATGAAATAACTGATCGTGTCCGTTAAAGTGTGTAATATGTTATTAATTTGATACTTTAACTAGTTATTCTATGAAATAACTAGGTATTCTATAAATTAACTAATGAGAGACAGTTAAAGTGTAAAATAAACAATTTATCTAAAATGAAATTAAACTAATGATAGACAATTAAAATGGAAAAGAAGCAATTTATCTAATTTATGCAGCGTATAAATGGTATTTATGGAAACGTACCATAAAATCATTTGTTACAACAAGGATTACTAAATGACACTTGGAATTACAAAGAAAATTATTACTAAAACAAAAACATTTTTTGTTGACACACTGGGTTTTACACGAACATTTTTTAAATCCCTGACCAGTACCTAAACTTTGAGCTGTAGCAACCGACCGGAGCGATATTTCTACATCCGGTACTTCTTCGATTTTAATTAATTTTTGTTCACAGACGCTGAACTGGGATCGGGAATATAATTGTTTTATGCGGCCGTTTCTTGTGCCCAATTGGAAAAATCCTTCTTCGGTTATTTTTATGATGATAGCTAAAATAGATTAGGCATCACCTTTTCCTCTGTCAACTTCAGGCACTAGGATACGGACGGTAAACCCCACAGAGGCTTCAGAATGAGATTTATCAGACATTAATTTTATCTTTTTCGCTTGAATTTCTAAACATTTTTTAGACTTTTCTGTTTGAACATTAAGTTCATTAAAACACAATTTGCAGATTTTCTGCTCAATTTCATCTTCTGAAACATAATCTTCCGAACATGATATATGGACAGGCTCCATACATTTGAAGCAAACTAAATCTTCATTGTATTCTTTTAAACAGACAACACATACTTTCGTAATGGGATTATTTAATACTGTTTGTTCAACTACTTTTTCATTATCTGGTTGAGAAGAAACATTTATTGCAGTCAAAGTATTTTGTAATTGATCTTCGTCGACCAACGAATTAAGTGCTTCGTTCGGAATGGCAGTTGTTGACAGTCCAACTCTAGCTGCGCAACCAAACATAGCCTCGTAGGAGGACCTTTTAATACCAGAATGGAACGCTCTGTTCTTCATAAACTGGATAAATTTTAACCCGTTACACCACGAAGTTGACTGGTGTATTTGTCGTGCGAGTTATATGATATAGATTATTTTACACTTTAACGGGCTGCAGATCGTTATTCTATGAAATAATTAGTTAAACCATGAGATACAAGTGAATTTTACACTTTAACGGACACGATCAGTTATTTCATGGAATAACTAGGTATTCTATAAAATAACGGATTTCATACTTTAACACATACAGTAAACGTGAATCGCAGAGCTGCGAGCTTTGCATTTTGATTAAATCAGACTTCATCGTAAAAAGAAGCAGAATGTTAAACGATTGCAGAGAAAAGAATTGCAACAATCAACTATAATGCTGTTGTAATGTTCACATTTTATCCAAATTTTTATAATGGATTGATGATTGAAGTTAGATATATCCATTAGAGAATATTATTAGATGGTCATGTTTTCATTTACAGAAAAAAAAATCAAATTTTATTAAAAAATGGTGGGTTTTAATGATATAACAATTTAATATAAATAAAGGAATGAATGAAAAACGGAAATTAATTTGATTATCACTATCGTAATAACAATATTTTTTTATGTGTGCTGTCACCTGGACGAATAATAGTCTTTAAAACATAAAAAGTATCCTTGTAAATATACATCTATCCAAATCATCATATTGTCTCTTTTTGATTTATGAGTTTGGCCAGTATATAAATATATATATTTCTGAAAATGCAGAGTATATAAATGCAGTTACGGAAAATGCAAAGTTTTTTCTGAAATATTAAATGGAAAGAAATAGTTCAATAATTCGCTTAAGGTATCCTATCAGGTTAAAAACATGAATTTGGATGAAAATTCGCATTTTTATTTATTTATTTTTTTGCAGTTACAAAAAATAAGCACGTTTCTATTTTTAGTGATATTTTTTTCTCTAAGTCAATTAGAAACCAATTTATAGCAAACCATTATTGACTGATGCATATTAATAAGTGATCGCATTTGAAAGTGGTGTTTATTTATAAGCCTTTAAACTTTAAATGCATTTTCTGAAGAACGAGTTTTTTATTATTTTACTTTACGAATATCGCCATATATATATAAAAAAATCAATATATCTTAAGGAAATGTATAATTAATGCCCGTTATGTTATGCAGAATGTAATGAACTGTGGATTTGATGTCGAATGCTCTAGAACTGGATTTATGATTGTATACTGTAAATATCGTTGGAAAAAAAAATTCTAATATTTTGTAGATAATTTCATATATTACGCACAAAAATTTTAATTTTAAATATAATTCATTAATAATAGTTAGTCACACTCTAAGATATGTTACGCATGTGATGTTACAAAGAAAAATTAAAAACAGTTTTTCTCTGGTGCAATCCTAGTTTTTGTAAATGAATATCAAAATTTACTTTAAAACATGCCTCTTCTTCAAAAGCTAAATAAATATTTAAATAGTTTCACTTTAATCCATCATTTTATCTCTTAATTATTATTATTAATTTAAAAAACATCACATATACATTAAAATAATTTTTTAAATTTTATTTTTTTTGATTTTAAGAATCCCTTCCGAACCTAATCGAATGCCTTAAACACTCAGAATGCAACATCAAATATGAAATAAAGTTATTTAAAAGTTCCATTCGCCTACTGCATCCAAAAGTCTTTAGCAAATTACTAATCAAGATTCTTTTCCATTTCCTAAAAATAAACGAGCCAAACAATCAAAGATTGACAATCAAACAAATTGTCCGTTAAAAAAATAAAAATATTCCGCCAACTTCTGTTGGCGAGAACAGCACTCTCACTATCCTTCGGTAAATCGCAAACAAAAACCGAAACCAAACAAAACATCACGCCAAGCAAAGACAAAGGCCGCCGCAGGGTGGGGTGCCGGCGGGAAGGTTTGAACTTTCACCCGCCCACAAAAGACAGACGGACTTCACTTTCTGCGGCCCTAATTTGGGACATGCAGTGATTTACGCTATCTGGGCTAGTGAGGGAGGCGGGTCGGGGGAGGGGGATCTCCATCCCTATATAACGCGGACAGTGGCCGTTCCATTCAAAACATAACTCACTGTGCTCTCTCAGTGGTCACTACTACTAGTCTCTTTGGTTTTTATTCTTTCGCAGTTGTGCCTTACCTGTTCAACAGATCGCACCATGATTGCACAGGTGAGTTCCAGTTTTGTACTGCAACACATTGGATTGTACCCACCATAGTTGGATATTGTATGAAAGTATTGGATAATATGAATATTAAAGAAAGTATTGGAGTATGTAATGGATAATATGAATGGAAGTGATATTTTTGATTAAGAACGAAAGATTTTTTTTTCTTAAATCATTTGGAAAAATATTCTCTTAAATATAGTTAGGAGTCATTCCTAAGATTCAGGAGTAAAAGAATGAAATCTTTTATAAGAATATTCGAGAATTTCTGGATTTCTGTTACCTCGAATTTTGCAGAATATTCAAAAACGAAACAAAAAGTTTCAAGAATTGGATTTAATTCTTCTTTCGAAAATGTTGTTAGTAGTCAGGTTTAAGATTCAAGAGTAAAAGAATGAAATTTTTAATAAGAATAGTCCATAATTCCTAGATTTCTATTGTCCTGAATTTCACGGGATATTCTAAAAATAAAAATTAAAAAGTTTTGATAATTTCTTGGATTTTATTCTTCTTGGAAATGTTCGATTTTTCTATAAAAGAAGATAAAATAGAGTTGAGATTTCGATAATTTTATTTTTAAGAATCGAAAAGCAAAATTTTCTTAAATGTTCTTGTTTTTAAGAATGGAATATTAAAAAAATTCATCTATTACTAGTCTAATCTGGATTTTTCTAAATTTTTAATATTTTGCATTATATATTTAAGAAACACACTAAATTATTAATTCATGGTAAAAATAAATAATAAAATTATGTTTCCGCTGAATAATCTTGTGATTTTTTTTTTTGATAAAGTGAATTTTTTTGTTATAAATATTTCATTATCGGATAAAGAACTGAAACTTCCCATGAGATAAAATTCAATATATGAAAGAAAAAAAAATGGCCTGTAAAGAATTTTTTAAATTTTTATTTCTAATTTACGATCAATTTTTTGATGCTATGTATTTTATTCTGAAATGGTAATAAATTTAATAAATTTTAAATTTTATGAATGAATTTAAAATATATATCGTTAATGTCAAAGTCTTATATTATACCCTTTTGAAATATAAACCTTTCTGTAACAGTAATATTACAGCTTGGCTTTTTTTTGTGGTTTAATTTTAGATTTTGAAATAATACATACAAAATAATGCACTTTTACAAAAAATATTTTTATTACATCTGGAAAAGCATTTATTCATTAATTACATTAAAACATAATCTATAAAATGTTTTTAAATAATTCCTAAAAGTTTAGTTTTCATTTTTAACAGTTATACTATAAATTAAGAATTTGATAAAAGTGAAATTGCGAAAGATCAAACAAAAATATTTTCGGTAAAAGATTTAAGCAATTTGCTGAGTATTATTGTAAAAATAACTACGGTAAAATTCAGTAACCTTTCTTATACTTTCATTCTCCTTCATATAATAACTACAACAAATTATTCAGATTAGTGTTTCAAATAAAAACCCATCATAAAGTAAAATCCTCTTCTGATAATCACTCACCTAGAATTTTAGATAACACAAATCTTCTCTTTCTTCTCAAAGCAGATTCAATATTTATCGCCTGTTACTTAAAAGTACAAACAAGTGTTTCTCTTTTTTAATATTCATCTGCTCTCGTCATTTTTTATTTTTATTTTTTTATTATTATTCGTTGTGCAGTTTAAAATTCGCTCTGATTATTTATTTTACGAATTTTTCATCTTACGTGATGTATTTCTTTGCATGATTTGGAACATTGCCCTTAGTGTAGCTTCTATTTAATAGCTTAAAGAGTGCTAAAAATATGAAGTGATAAATAGGAATATTTTATAATGTATCAATTATTAATTTTTATAAAAAAAACTGTATATATATATATTTTGCATAACTTTATGTATGATTTTGTAAAATGTTGCCTGTATCATAGGATTTCAATTCCAAACTAGGTTTTGCATAATTTTACTAGTTTAAGAAAAAAACTAGAACTTATTTTTTACTCGAAAGGTTTCGTGTTTAGTCAAACTCGTTATTTTTCGTATGTTACACTATCTGTATTCTTGCCATAAAATTAAAAATCTTATTATTTTTTCAAATTTTTAACAAGTATTCAAACAGGTATCGAAGTTGAAAATGCTTTCATAGTTCTAAATCTTATAGAATTTTCACTGAATTAGTGCTTCAAAATCAGCTTCTGTTTTTAAAAAATAGGATGATTAATTATTATAGTCTGTTGTAATTACTTAATCCTCAATGATCTAATGAAGAGATTTTTTCTGGATGCTTTACAATAAATAAAGCTTTTTTTTCTGACTTCATTATCGACATATTTTAGAGAAAATCTGTATTTTTTAAAAATGGGAAACATATTTGATTAATTAAAAATGAAACAGAACAAATTATTTAACTGGTTAGTTAAAGTTTACGTGCATCCAGAAAAAAATATTTCAAATATTCACCGAATTTAAAATTATTGCTTTTATGGTAAATGAATTCATAATTTTAATAAAGTCATATTTAACAATCAAGGCTGAAAATTATTTTGTATAAAATCAATACTACCTTTGTTTATAAGAGTAATATTTTAAATTCTTTGCTGTAGGCAAAAAAGTAAAAAAAAAAAAGAAAGAAAGAAAGGAATATAAATGTGAATTTAAAAAGTTCATGTGACAGTAGTTATAATAATAAATACTCAGTATTGCGTTCCACGTACTAGAAAATTAAATAAATGTAGGAATTATTAGGTTTGTGTTTTGTCATAATAGTTTATGTTATAGATTAAAATTTTGATTGGAAATCTGATAAAAGAATTTCTTTTTATTAAATTTTAAATTTTCTATAAATGTGTTTAAGCGGATAGTTAATATTTAAAATATATTATTTTTGACATTATTTGAAAGAATCTTTCTTTTTATTAATAGATCATAATCTATATCACGTATTTCTCATCAGAAATGAATTGTCATTGTAAACGGATTTAATGTCTTAATTTAAAAGATTAAATTATTTTTACAAACTTCTCCATCTTGAAAGTAATTATTGGATCATTTTCAAACGATTTCTCCGAAGAAGAAAAAAACATATCAAAACATACATTAATATTTCTCGGTTCCCTAGCATCTCCTGCTGAGAAACTTCTTGAACCACCTGTCAAGAAGATTACTGATTCTCCATCTCCATCTAGCCTAGTAAACCGAAACCGTTTTCAAGTTACAGAAATCTACTCTCTTCAACCTTGTCTTTTCAAAATAAACATTAAATGTAATCAGTACTGTGAATCGACCTACTAAAACGAGAGGTAAAGATTCAACCCCTCGTTGGCTTGTTAGGCATATAATTTCTTCTTCGCCTAAGACTTCCGCCATGATGCAATAAGTACAAAACTAAGGCACGCCATCTAGCGTGTCATCGGTAAACTGGGGTTCGATAACCCCCTCAATTAACTGACGCAACAGGTGGTTGCGAGTAGATTGGCACGCTTCTGGTGCAATTAGCCTTCGAAAGACAATGCAATACATTCTTGCCAACCTCTTGGAACAATGACAGTGCCAATGTGCAGGAGAAGGCAATACAGCAGTCATTTTTAGCTTACCGACTGGGCAATCGAAAAAAAAAATCCGCCCGTATCAAGATGGACACAATGTCCCTTTCTTTCTTTTTACTTTCAAAATTTTCTTTTCCTCCAGATGAATTTTTAATTAGTTTTTTTCTTCTTTTAACTGTCGTGAGATCTATACTTTCTATAGAATGAAATCACTCCACGGTCAATTGTTTCTGTCATTAAGAGGGAGATCCTTATTAGCATTATTATGGTAGTGAAGAACCATGAGTTGGTTTTCAAACTTCCTGTAAAAGAACCAACTCTTCGGTAAATGGAGTGAAAAGAAGATAAAAAGATTTCTTCGCAATAATTATTTCATTGGTTAAATATTCATTATTGTTAGTTCCGCCTTTCGTTCATATTCAACCAATATGTTTGTTCGTAAAAGTATACAAATCGGTGAGAAAGTAGGTATACCTCATTGTTAGCTGGCTCTTTGTTAGGTTAATGAGAATCCACTTCCGGCGAGGGAAAAGCAAATAGCCAATGAATAGCTATTGTTCGTTATCTCAACCATCGAGATTTTTAAATGAGTTTTTAAATCTCCGGTTGAATCATGATACTCAATCAACTTTTGAGTGAGATACGAGTCTTTCATTTTTGTAATTTTGTGTTCAGCAGTTGAGCATGTATTTATTTTCTCTCTTCAAATAAGTTTTTGTATTCTTTTGTTTGGCAATAGTGTTATATATTTAAGAATTGGTTCTTGTTTCAGTTTTTATTCGAATTGAAGATCACTTATATTTGTAAAGAAGAAAAAAAAAATAACGAAATAATTTGATGAGTTTAATTTTGAGAGAATAAATTATTACGAAAACAAAAAGCAGTTTAAATTCTCAATTTCAGCAAAAATTGATGAGTTCTTTCCCATATGCATAAAATTTCATGCAATTTTCAATTAGCATTTACTAATAGGTATGCTTTTTTTTAATTCTACAGTTACCTTTGTTTTTAATCCTGAATTAATTAATAAAAACTGAGAACATGAAAATAAAAAATTAAATATACTGAAATTAATTTTAAAGTATGAATAATATGAATGTTCTTTCAGGAGCAACAAATCTCAAAAGCATCTTTTCTATGTTTTATTATAGCAGTTTGAAACGTTGAATTTACTCAAAGTAGCTATATTATTTTGATCAAGATTATTGTTCTAATTATAATAAAAAAGTAATTTTTCGCATTAAAAAATACATTTTTGAAAAATCGTGCACTTTTTTTTCAAAATTTAAAAAATAAAATAAAGTGGAAATATTTTTGATTTTATTACTAACGTTTCAATTAATGAATCACAATGAATGGCAACAGCAAACATATTGAACAAGTTATTGATTAAGTAAAGTAAAAGTCATTTTAAAATATAAATCAAATGATCGAGTCATATATTCTTTTTTACAAGCAAAAGTGCTTTGAAATAATGTAAAATCAACGTTTAATATCCCTGTTTTTTTCAAATACTTATTTTCAAAAATTTTGAATAAATAATTATAAAATAATTTTTTTTCTTCTTATTAATATTATTATTAAAAATGACTGCTTTAGTCATGATTAAAAATAACTAAGTTAGTCATTTCAGAGTTCGTAGGATGTCATCAGAAACGTTTATTTATTACAGTTTAGCACACGAAAAACAGAAACACAGTGAAGATAAAATAAAAATCATCGCATATAAATTTGAGACAAGATCAATCTCAACCAAAAGAAAGCACTAATAATACAATCAATCAACTGTATTTAAAATGAAGTTATATTTCTGAAACTAAATTATATAATGTGTGATTACATTGCTCTAACACTTATTAATAAAAGAAATAAAAGATTTCTATCAATTTTTATTTTAAGAATCAATTTTATTAACATTTATGAAAATCGTTTGCATTATATAGATGAATGATACATTAGCTTCAAAAGTCATTAAGCAATCCATTATTATTTCAGATCGCTCTTGTTACCCTCGGCCTGGCCGTAGTTTCTGCCGATCCTTATGGATATCCCTCATCTTATGGATACAAACCTTCCTACTCTCAGCCAGAAGCAGTTTATGACACTTATGACGTGAGTATTTCTTAAAAAAGAGATTATATGTTTTGAAATTTATGTAATGAACAGATTCCAAATATAATTTCAATACTAAATGAGAATGGTAGAAATTAGTAATCTTCTGCCATTAGGCAAATAAGTAAAAGTTGGTAATCTTCTGCCATTAGAGAAATAAGTAGAAGTTGATAATCTTCTGCTAATGGGGAAATAAGTAGAAAAGGATAATCTTTTTAAATTAAGGAAAAAAAGTAGAAGTTGACAATCTTCTGACATTAGGGAAATAAGAAGTTGATAATCTTCTGCCATTTGGGAAAAAAGTGGAAGTTGGCAATTTACTGGCATTAGAGAAATAATGCTTACAGAAAATCGTTTAAACAGGAATACAGAATAGATATATTAGACTAATTCATCAAACAATCACTTAATGAGGTCAATTTCGATCTATTTGAGTAAAAAGATATAATATTTATCCTTTAAAAAAATCAATACTTGTTGGAAATCGTATGGACAGGATATCTTCTGAGAAATCGAAGACAAATTCGTCAAACAATCAAGAAATTAAATGGGAATTTTGATCTATCGAAATCTTTAATTATCTTTTTAAAATAATAAACAACAATCAATGCTTGATTGTCTGAACAGGGTGTCATTAGACATATGAATTAGAAATTCGTCAAACAATCACAATTTGAAACTGGAAATTTGTGATTTGCCTATTTTAGTAAAAAAGTAAAACATTAATTATATTTTAAAAAGAAAACAATCAACAACAAAACGCCAGTGCATCATAAATAAAATTTCAGATGTCAATATATATTTTTCTTCATCTATGAATACTTATGTAAACTCATTATTGGCGAATTACTTTGAAAAGAAGGATATACTAAGGATTATGATTAGCAATGCATTATGTACGTTTCCAAAATTGTAAAAAAACTCAAAGAAGAATCAAATATCAAAAGTAAATTTTGTGATCAAAATTATTAACTTTGCTCACCAAAATTTAAAAAAAAATGCTTTAGACACATCTTTATATGCAATCTAGTCTCCTGTTGCATAATCAATTCTTTTATTTTGTTATAAAATCTTATTTTCAGCACAAACCTCAACCATACAGCTTCGGATATGAAACGAAAGATGCTTATGGCAACAAGCAATTCAGACAGGAAGACAGTGACGCCAGTGGAGCCAAGAAGGGATCCTATGGATACACTGACGCTCATGGCATCTACAGAACCGTTGAGTACATCGCCGACAAACACGGATTCAGAGCCTGGATCAAGACCAACGAGCCAGGAACCGCCAAGCAGAACCCTGCTGATGTTGAGATGAATGCTGTTGAAGCCCCCGTTGTCCACCACGCCCCTGCCTACAGCGCCCCTGTCCACTACACTGCTCCAGTCCATTATGACAGTTATGGATCTGCTCCAGTTGCCTACAAGACACCAGTTGTCTACAAAGCCCCAGTTGTCCACAAGGCTCCTGTTGCATACAAGGCTCCAGTTGTCTACAAAAGCTCTGCTCCAGCATACAAAGCCCCAGTTGTGTACAAAGCTCCCGTTGTAGAATACAAGGCTCCAGTCTACACTGGTAGCTCACCTCAAGTTTACAAAATCCCCGCCTACGGATACAAACCCCACTACAGGAAATACGATGATCTCTATTAAATTAACTGATGCAACTAATGAATGCTTTTAAGGTTATTTGCTTGTTGATTTGAGCCTTCAGATGGCTCAAATGGCCCAAACGTGTTAAAGACTATTTGTCTATTTCTCTTTCTGTTGGCGCTATATATGATAAAATAACTCTAAAAATTTTTTTGTAAATTTTTTTTTTAATTTATTGGAATCGAAAAATTAATTGCAGTAGAGTTTTTGAATTATATGAAATAGTATTGGTGTTTTAAATGTGAACTAAAGTACTTTATTTAAAAATTCAGATTTTATAAAAAAAAAGAAAGAAAGTACAACAGTGTTTTAAAATCGATAGATCTTTTTTAAACAGGCTAAATTAAATTATTCGAATGTGCCAATTTTAAAATGGGTGTGGTGTATGGTTTTATGTGTTAAAGATCTTTTTATATATTTTTAGTATGTTCGCCAATTTAACAAAGTTTTGCACTCTTTTCTTTTGATTCTGTTTAGTATACTTGATGTCACTATCAGGTGTTTGATATATCTCTTACTGTGTACAGACATATTTCGCTTCATTCCTCCATCTTATTTAAATGTTTCATCTGTTTATTTATGCTTTTCTGCAAAGTCTTTCTATGATGTACAACAAAATGCATTGTTTGATGTATTACTGGCTCTAATTGTACATGCGTTCTCTTACAGAGAACTCATTCATTGTACAGTTACGAAATTGTATAATGTCACTTGTGTACGTATAGTGTTTGGCACTGTGATTTCTGGGATACTTTTTTCTGCTGTAGATGGTTTTTGTACAAGCATATTTAAGCAATAAAACTTGTTTTTATAAATATTTTGAAGTTTATTGTGCTTGTCACACTATTATCATTACTTTGAATAACTTTTTAGCATTTTCCGAATAGGACAAGTGATTATAGTTGAACTAAGACTTTTACTTCAAAACTATTCTTTTCAAACAAACATTTACCTTTTAAATATAAGCTATTCAAATAATTGCTGTTCCATTTTATTTAAATTATTTAACTAAATTTCGTTGCTCTTTGCCATCAAAAAAGTCTATTCTCTTCAATGCCAAATAATTACAACTCTGGGAGAGCAGTTATGGACCTAATAATGAGAAAGTGTCCAGAGGTTAACTCTATATTACACAGAAAATCGATATATTTAAGTTAATAAGAGATTGCAGATTGTTCTATTAGTGTATCAATCGATTTCAGATTCGCAATTGAAAATAGTTATTGCAATAACTCATAATCCAGATAAAATTATTTAATGAAGTTTTAAAGGAATAAATGCCAAACAATATAATTATGATATCCTCACGATTCTGTATAGCATTCAGAATATAGAACAGTATCTCTGAGATATCGTACTGTATCTTATACTTATAAGAAAGTATTTTAAAAAATGTAAAAAGTATCACGTATTTTCCAGAGAAATATTTTGACAATTTCTAAAATTGGAAATTTTATAAAATTTTTCTATAAAACTGGAAATTTCGCCTTTTCTTTGTAAAATTTATTTCGTTTAAAATATTATACTTTATTACTTCGCATCTCTTAGGCAAGAAGTAGAATTAAATGCACAATATTTACGTATTAATACTTCTTGTTATTGTTTGACAACGGATTCTAAAACCCTCAGCTATTTTGCGCATGCTTAAGAATGGATTTAATTCGTCAAAATAGAGGTGAGAGGAAAGATGAAAGAAGGAGATGTTTACATCTATACTTATAATAAAGCTCAATGTGTGTGTGTGTGTGTGTGTGTGTGTGTGTGTGTGTGTATGTTGGCGCTCTACAAGCCAGACCATTCAACCAACAGCTACCAAATTTGGCACGTGTACACTTTGGAGGCCGGGAATGTGCACCTGGGGGTTATTTTTTAGAATTTTTAACTAGAATTTTATTTATTTAAAAATTAAGCGAAATTTTGACGTTTTTCTGCTATAACTTCCGAAAATATTACCGCAAAAAAAGATTTTTACATGAAGTTAAAGATTAAAAATTTATCTTTTAAATGATACTAATGTTTTAATCTTAAAATTAAATTTCTATTTTTAATGAATTTTTAAATAAATATTTTAACTATGTTTTTCAATAATTTTTTTCGTAAAAAATAAAAATTGAAATTTAGCACGTTTCGCATTCATGGGAAAAAATCAGCTTTTTTCAAAGTGTTGCCATGATATTGATTAAAGCTCCAATTAAAAATAAATTAAATCTTTTTGGAAATGGAATCTGCAAAAATTTAATTTTCGGCACGTGTTTGTAGGAAATGAAACAAATATGAAATATTATTTTTTCTAAAAAATAAATTCAAGAAAAATTATTTTATGATCTATGAAGATATAAACAAACTTATGGCATTTATTGATGGAATAACTCATATATTTTCCTTTTCAGGTTTGAATATTTTTACTTTTGTAAATATCGTCTGCGCGTTTGGTTAATTTCAGATAATTTCATTTTCCAGTCTAAATATCTGTACTTTTCTAAATATCGTCTGCTTATTAATTGCATTTTTCTCTCTTTTGTTTTTGGCAACTATTGAAATGTTATGTTTACTTTTGATGTGTTTGTTCTATGTAGTACTTTTGTATGTGATGTTTTATTCTAGCGGATATTAAGGAGAATGCATACACCACAAGAGAAAGCACAGATTTTATGGTGATCATAGAGTTAATTTCTAATCAACTAAATCGATGGCTTTTAAGAGTTAATTTCCAATCACTTAAACGGACTGATTTATGAAGATTTGAATATCACTATTCAATAAAAAAAGGATAATTTTAGATTTTCCATCGATCGCTTCAAAGAAAATACGCCAATCAGCGCACAGGTTTCTCAAGATTAATTGGCCTCAGATTATGAAAATGTTGAGTTTTTCTAAATTTTTAACATTTAAAACTTCATAAATAAGTCTTAGTTGATCGTGGAAAATAGAAACATTCATTCATTTATTTAAAATTTGGTGTGCCCATAATATTTCTCAGAATATGATATCTTACTGCATTAAATTTAGACTTCATAATTTCTTGAAATATATTTATAGGCAGGAACAAAATATTATTATTGATTTCATTTCAATCCTTTTGAAAGCAAAACTAAAAACTGAATTTTATGCTGAATCTCAGAAATTTTTGTTGAATTATTGTTTGAGATATTACATAAATGATGAAAACTATTTTGTAGTTCACATAAGACTTAAATACCGAGCGATTCTGTTTGCAATGCTCACATTCAATAATAATAATAATTAATAAATAACAATAAAGATGATAAATAAAATAAAACGCTTGGTTTTATTAAAAAATATCTTAATATTAATTGCAATTTCATCATTTGCATTTTAAATTAAAGTTAAATTTTTGCAGGAAATGACAACAAATTAGCAAAATATATATAGTAAATTGAACGAAACGATCTAAACAGTATAAGTTTGGTATGGCTATTAAAATTTGAAGATTAAAAATGTTTTGTTTGAGAATCCTTTAAGAGACCAGTTACTTTAAATATTTAATTCAAAATTGTAGAGAACGGTAATATTGGCGAACCGGCTGGTCGCCAAAGGCGGCTAGTTTAACAATAAAATAAACTAGGATTACTCGGGGACTGAATTATAATAATACGACCAGAAATGACACGATACTTACATACACGTGAAAAAAAAAATGAATAAAAAATTATTTAATAGGGCAAAAATTAAAGTCAAAGAATGATGAATTCCGAAAATGCGCCCATCCTTCCCCGTTTCCCTTAATGGGTTACAATCGTCGAAAAGTGGTCGTCTCCGAATACTGAAACGAACAGTAGGTGATTTGGAAATTAAACATGTCTGATTTTAATCTTCCATTTCGATTATTTCTCCATTTAGAAAACGATAAAAATGCAAAATTGTTTTTCCAAAAATGAGTCGGAGGGGGGAGGGGACAAGTTGGAAACCGATCGAGTTGCTCGTTTGATAGAAACAATTGTCAATCTTGTCGGGTAATTGCATTTAAAGTTTGATAATAATGGCGTCAGTGGACTGTCGGCTTCGCTTAGTAAAGAATTGACAATCGAAACACTCATTGAAATGCGAAGCAAATGACTTCTATAAAAGCTTACATCTCAAACTCAGATTAACTTGAAAAAAAATAACCATTGAGATATTGATAGAAGATAGATGGACTCAGTTGATGAAGGAATACCAATTCTGGAGACAATGGATTGTAATGAATTGTATCTACAAGTCTAGGAATAAAATACACATTAACCTTTCTATCTACAAGTCAAGAAATAAAATATTTCTGTGCGATGAAGAAATTTTAGGTGAAGAGATGATCTTGTTAGATTTAATGCAGCCATTGACATCGAAATAACTTAATTTTGTGGCACAATTTTACTTTATTATGCCCTATTTTGCATCGAAGTTTTTGTAAACTGAGATTTTAAGGTAGATTCCTATAGGAATTCGTAGATGGCCCATCTAGCCCAAAGGAGGTGGAAATGGTGGTGGTGGTGGGGAGTTGAAATTTCATTTCGTTATAACTTTCTTGATATTGAAGATAGAAAAATAAACCCAAATAGCTAAATTAGCACATTATTAAGACGAACAACTTTTGCATTTAAAGTTTTTCGATAATTGTAATATCTTAGAAGTTACAGGCTGAAAAGTGATTTTCAAACCGTAATATTCACTGTTTCTGACTAACAGTTTATATTGCCAGATAGTAACTTAGAAGTAAAGGAATCTACCTTTGTTTTCCAGCTTGCGGAGAGGAATTTTTTATCACATTTCTTTACAAAGTTTTCTTCCAAATGACTGCTTTCCAAACATATGGGACAAATTAATTGAAATTTCTTTCTATTTAGATGTAAAAAGGCTTTAACTTATAGACTTTTCGTCTTTTCTGTCTATTGCCCAATTTTTTATAGTAACGGAAGTTGATGCTTAAACTACTGCAAATTTTAATATGCTCTGTAAATGAATGGGTTCTGAGATATAAATACAAATTTTACTATTAAAGAAAAGATTTATTTCATTTTAAAATTCCATAATTTATGAGCTCTCAATAATACTTATTTGAAAAGAACTTTATATCCTTTCAATGTAATATTTCTTAGTAATTTTTTTAGTTTCAAAAATTCACATTTTGAATGATTATTTGTGTCTTTTTAGCAAAATGAAATAAAATTAAATTGTAATAGGAATTATTAAACAGAATGATAGTCTTTGAATTAAAAATATTCTATTTGACAGTGGAATTTATGCTTTAAGTCCCTAATGAGCTATTGATTCCCTATCAAATCAAACTGATTCTTTATCAAAATATTAAGATAGATATCAAAATATAACGATAGATATCGTTAGATAAAGCATATTATCTAATCAAATAAAATTCTCGAAAAATATTTGTGGATTCACAGGCACTTCATTTTTTTTTATCCTCGTCTGTAAATTACTGTTTTAAAAAGCGAAAAAAATTTTCTTGCAAGCACAACAAATTCAACAAGAATTGTTAAACAAAATAATTCTGCTTGAATTTAAAAAAAAATTCTATTTGATAGTGCAATTTGTTCTTTGATTTCCCGCCAACATATAATGATATTATATGGCCTAAAGCATATTATGTTATCAAATCAAATTCTTTGAAAATGTTTGATGTTTTACAGGCACTTTAATATTTTATTCTCGTCTGTAAATTATTATTTTAAACGACGCAACAAAAAATTCTTGCAAAACAACAAAGTGCAACAAAAATCGTTAAACAAAAAGCTTATGATTAAATTTTAAAAAATTCTATATTTAATAGCGCAGTTTGTTATTTGACTTCCTATTAAAATATAATAATATTATGCAGCATAAAGCATGTTATGTTACCAAATAAAATTCTTTGAAAATATTTGAGGGTTTACAGGCACTTTAATTGTTTATTCTCGTCTGTAAATTACTGCTTTAAATAGCGCAACAAAAACTTCTTGCAAGTACTATAAATTGAAAATTTAATGTATTTAGAAGCAGAAAAAAGAATAAAAAACCACAAATTTCATCATGCAAAATTTATTACTATCCTATTCACAAATTCACAACTTTAATTGGTTAACAATAACTATATACATAAATACATATTCACCATAAACACCAACGTTATGACTATGAGAGATGAAATGGTAACACACCACCAGTGACGATGAGCCCTCGTATTATACATATCAAAAGTCATGCACAAACTTAAATATTCCATATTCCAGACCTGAATGAATATATCACATTATGATTATAGAAAGCTGAGGTGGCATTAACTTCCAACTCTATTAGTTATTTAATATTTAGGATATATTTTGATTTGAGCAATAAAGTCCTATGAAATGGTAAGAAGTCTTGTGCACTAGAGTTCCAGTTGCCAATGACTGAATGCATTGACATTTTAACCCGTTAAATCCCATATTTCATCTGGTATCTCAACATTTTCTAGTTCTATGGCTTCAGCAGGTACAGCAGGGGTTGGAGTTGTCGGCGAATTTGTTGGAGGTCGCAGCCTTCTTCCGAATTTTGGTCGCCATTGTTGTTGGCGTTCCAGGGCGGGGCCCGCTTCGACGTCTGCTGCTGGTCCATCAGTTGCTTCCTCAGCAGGCGCTTCAGTGGCATTTTCTGTTTCTATCTCACCAGCAACAGGTGCTTCTGTTGGTTCTTCTGCAGGAAGAGGTGCTTCTGTTGCCGGTGGTGGCAAAGGGTATTTGTATCCTGGAGAAGGCGTGTAGGGTGCATAATTAGGATGAGGGGGATATTTGGGCGGCTCTGGGTATTTTGGCCTGGGAGGATATTCCTTCTTTGGCGGTGGAGGATATTTTGGAGGTGGGTAGCTAGGTTGTGGATATTTTGGTTTTGGTGGATAAGTAGGTTCCGGATATTTTGGCTGTGGAGGGTAGGTAGGAGGAGAGGGATACTTTGGTTGAGGGGGATAGGCTGCAGGAGGTGGGTATTTAGGCTCTGGCTTATAGGCAGGTGGTGGAGGGTATTTTGGTTGAGGGGGATAGGCTGCAGGAGGTGGGTACTTAGGCTCTGGCTTATAGGCAGGTGGTGGAGGGTATTTTGGTTTAGGTGGATATTTTGGCTGAGGATAACTTGGTGGGGAAGAATACTTTGGTTCTGGGTAACTTGGTTGAGGAGGGTATTTTGGTTGTGGATAAGATGGTGGTGGATATTTTGTCTGTGGATAAGAGGGTGGTGGATATTTCGGTTGAGGATAAGCTGGTGGTGGTGTATATTTTGGCTGAGGATAAGAGGGTGGAGGGGGATACTTAGGTTGTGGATAGGCTGCTGGTGGTGGTGGGTATTTTGGCTGTGGGTATGCTGGTGGTGAATAATATTTCGGCTGTGGATAGCTTGGTGGAGGAGGATATTGTGGTTGAGGATAAGTTGGTGGAGAATAATATGGTTGTGGATAGCTTGAGGCGGGATATTGTGGTTGGGGATAGGTGGGTGGTGGATATTTAGAGTATTTAGGAATGTATTTATGGAAATAAGAATAAGACTTTGGATAGGTTGGTTGAGGATACTTCGGCTGAGGATATTTTGGTTGTGGATATTTTGGAGGATCTGGATAAGCAGGTACAGGATATGCGGGAGCATATTTGGCAGGAGCTGGATATTTAGGAGGTGGGGGAGGATATTTTGGTGGCGGTGGATCATATGCAGTTATTTCTACATTAGCAGGATTCTGATTTGCAGTACCAGGTTCGTTTGTCTTTATATTAGCTCGAAATCCTGCCTTGTCTGCAGTGTAGTACACTGTACGATACACTCCATCGGCATTATAGTACCCGTATGATCCTTTCACTCCCCCATAATAAGGATCAGCTGATTCATAACGATGTTGTGTGTTGCCATAACCATCGTCTGTATTATAACCAAATCCATAAGGTTTCTGGAAAAAAAATGTCTTATTTAACAATGAAAGAATTTGTTGTGAAATATTAGTGAAATCAGTTGAAAATTCTTTTAATTTCAAAACAGTTTAAATCCATTCTTCCACAGACTATAAAAAAGATTAATTTCAACCCCCACGTTAGCTAATTCGGATATGCACTTAACCCAAAATCCATAGCTCCGAGATTCAGTCTTTTGATGTACACATTTCTCTGGCAAGAAATAGAGATTTGGAGATTTTGTATAATTTAAGTATTTCAGTTCAAATTATTCCGTAAAATTCCTGCAAATTTTGATTAAAGATATCATTAAACATAAAGAAGATTTTGGCAGAGGTCTGCTAACTGATAATTTTTGATAAATTAAAAACTATCTCTTCTTATTAAAAAATTGTTTCATCTAGTGTTACCATACCTAATTAAAAAAGTGTTACAAATATTTTTTGATAAAAGAAACTATTTTCATGTATTAAAAAGATAGATTATTTTTGATGTTAACACTCCAAATTAAAAAAAGTGTTACAAATATTTTTTGATTAAAAACTGTTTCCATGTATTAAAAAAGGTATTCTATTTTTTATGTTAACATTCATAATTAAAGAAAGTGTTACAAATATTTTACAGCATTCTACATGTACCATTTACAATTCTAAATTGAATTTAATTTCACTCTTAAAAATAATAACTTTATAGACTTTTAAAGCTCTTGACAGGTTTTTAAAATCGTTTGTTGTTTTGATTGTTTTGTATTGCAACTGAAAATAAAGTTGCAGACGATAAGAAAATTATCAATATTTAAATATTTTTTTAAATTTAAGTTAAATTCATTGCATTAAAAATACTAAGCCTGAAAGTATTTTCCACTGAAATATTATTAATCCTATTTAAATATTCATTTTTAACCCAATTCTAATATTAGATAGTCGCAAAAGTAACAAAAAAGATTTTTTTTCCCTTCAAGAGGTGAAAGAAGAAAATGACTTTTTTTTTTAATCATTCTTCCCAACATGCATCAAAATAAATAAGTTTGTATTTCGATCTTTATACACTAATGAAAACCTTGAAACCGCGAAACAATATTCAAACAAACTTGGATAATTGAGGAAATGGAAAGGGAATCCAGTTTTTTAATAAGCGGTTCATTTGTATAAGTTAGATATTTTGTTCCATTCCTTTAATTCATTTCTAACATTTTTAGCTCGGATTTAGGTGAGTGTTTGTGAAAATTCAAGAATAAGTTCTTATTTTATAGACAGCTTGTTACTCACTTGTTACAATGTAACAAAGCATATTTTCTTTGTCAAAATACAGACGTACAAACAGTCAGTAATTAATGACGTTTCGAAAGACATTGCTAATTTAATACTACATCCCTAATTCTTTATCTGCTCAAGTCATAAGATATGTAATGTCATCTCTTATAAAAATAAATAAAGTATTTAATTGGATTTTGGACTGTACGTTGAAACGTGAATCTTTTGCAGACGCTCTAACAAGAATTTTATCTTTCACTTACGAATTCTCAATGGATCGAATATTCATGACGTAATAGTCACTCGCAACTATACATATATATTATGCTCTGAAATAGTGCTTATTTTCTTTTTCCAAGACAGATTTCTGCATTACATAGCACGGGGAATTATGCATGTGTTCTGTGGGTATAAATTTACCCTATTAATCAATAAACTTTTTTCTGAATTGCGAACGTTATATTTTAATGAGAAATATCTCCTCAACACAAATAAGAAAGATAAATGAATTTTTAAAGAGTTTTCTATTTTATTGGTGTATTAAAATAAAGAAAATAATATTATTAAATTTTTAAAAATATGTAAGTCAAAATAAAAATGCCCAAAATCTCAGAGGGGCTGATATAAATAGTTCATACAAATTGGAATACCATAATACATATAATGTACTTAAGTTTTGGATGAATGTTTAAATTTTTTCTTTTAATATTTTTTGGGCTTAATTTTCTTCTCGTATTGTTTTCAGCGCTTTAAGTTTTTGTGACTATTTTGAGTCCAGGTTTTTGGTAGAAATATATATTATTAGATGCACTATGCGCTTTTTTTTAGCAAACTAATAAAAGAATGATTTTAGAGAACTTTATTTCAATATTTATTTTTAAATATTTTCTTCAATTCATTATTATTATGGAAACCTGTATCCCTTATTATTATTATGGAATCTTAAGATCAGAATTTAAAAATTAATGCATATGACTAAAAATCGAATAAAATTTAATAATCAATTGGCTATTAAGATCTCAAAGTATAAAAATATTGTACTATCATCTGGAACACGCAATTTTTAGAATTCTAGTACATGATTGAAATGAGTGAAAAATTAGTAACAAATTTTCTTCTTTACAAATATAAGAGCAGGCGAAAAAAGTTTAAAAGTTAACCATTATTTTTAATTATTCTAAATGTACTATTTCCAGTATATTTCACAATTTGTAAAAGAAGTGATAATAATGACAAATATTTTCTCCTTATTTCAAGCTAACTTCGAACTAAAGATTGAATTCCTCTTTCAATTTTGAAAAATTACAAAAGTTGAAAGTTGTGAAATATCAGTGATGAACCTCTTCATTATAAATAGTTAATTTAAAATGAATAGTTAAATTGTAATATTAATTTGAATTATAAATACTTAATTTAAAATGAATTAATTTGAAATGTTAAATTGAATTATAAGTACTTAATTTAAAATTAAGAATTAATTTGAATAATAAATAGTTAATTTGAAATTATTAAAGAACACGTCTTTTTGGTAATTTGACATATTTAATTATATTATTTTATAAATCTGCTTAGATTTTTAAAATAATTTTATCATAAGACAATTTTTATGTTACATTAGAATTGGTAATCCCAGTTTTAATAAAAAAAATCTGAGTTTTTAAAGCACAAACTGTACATTTTCTAATTCTAATATGAGAAATTATAAGGGAAAATTATGAACTTGTAAAATATCGCATATTTCGATAAAATACAGAGTGCATATATTTAAATTACGCTTCATTTTTTAAAAAATGGAATAGATAATTTAAAAAAAAAGGATTAATATTCTAATAGGTATGGTTAATAATTCGAACTTACCTTTGGGTAGCTTTTGTCGGCATGAACACCTGCATTTTCCCATATTATCACAGACAAGACGAAGAATACCTACAAGGAAACAGAACTTATAGCACAATTGATTGAATAAATTGTATTATTTCATTTGTTAACTTATAATCTTTTCATACATATAAAAAGTTTATTTCAATAATTTAAAATGAACTAGATACAGTAATTTAATTTCAATAATAATTATATTTCAATTTTAATATACAGAAAAACTTTAGACTTTTAATTTCAATACAAATACAATTCACCAAATATTATTTCAACAAATTCTGATTGCTCACATATAATGATCTGAATAAAATCAGAAAGATTTTCAAAAATATTTGTTTCTGTTAGTTAATTATTATACACCAACGGATTAATCACTTTGGAATAAACAATTAATTTATTTTTTTCCTTGTTAAATTTTTATTAATATTACATTTTTATTTTTGAATTTTTGTATATTTTTCAAAAATTTCAAATTATTTGTCGAAATGAAAATGCATACTGTGAAACGAATACTAATTAAAAATTTAATTACTTCCCTTTTTTTTCGGTTCTTATTTTTTTTAATTTAAAAGGATCCTTTATTTCTTTATTAACATACATTTTTTAAAAATAAATTATTCGTTTTAATAAACGTTAAAGATTTATTTGCATAAAAAATGTACTGTAAACTAGTATTAATATACTGCGAATATTCAAAGAAAAATCGACATAGTCATAAATAAGGCTATTTTTCTAAAATTAGTTTAACCCAATCTTTCACTGAGATATTATGATGTCATCGGATTCTCAATTTCAAATCAAATATATTAAAAAGACAAAGTCACACAATATTCATTAAATGAATTACTATGTTATACAACAACTAAATGTAAATTAATTTACACGTGAAATGTTTTTTTCTTTTATAAAATGTCGAATTAAATTTATTCTTAGCACTTGCAGATTAATTGACTTTATCAATTACATGGACATTAATTGACTTTATCAATTGCATGGATATTAATTGACTTTATTGAGTCAAATAATGATAAAAATATTTCCTTTTCATCCCTCAATTTATTAGATTAGAATTAGCTTCGTCCTAACAACATTTTTTACATCAACTTTGTAATGACACGGGCTTGCTCTACGTCTTAAAAAAACACATATCTCAAATAAAACGCACCACTCAGACTTCTCTCAAGAAAATCTATTAAAATAAATCAAAGCAAAGCATATCCATCCACCTTCCTTCCGCTACACAAGCTCTTCTCATCATACATTAAAAAAACAAAAACGGCAGCGGCGAATCTCGCCAATCGTTTTTGCTGACGTCGCCAATGGCGGCCAAACATCACAAATTTATCATTAATTTTTACTTATCGAGTATCGAGTATCAAATTTATCGAGTATCGTAGTATCGAGAAAATATTGTACTCGCCAAAATTTCGAAACCGAGATCTTGATGAATCTCCACGTTTCAGATCTCCCTGAATTAAAAAAAAAAAGTTTTTTTTAAAAATGTTCACCTGTCTGTCTGTGACAAAGATAACTCAAAACCGCATTGAAACATATGTATGAAATTTGGTGTACGGTCTTTTCTCGAAAGTCTGTCTGTCCGATTATTCGAATATAACTTAACACTATAACTAGAAAATGAAAAGAGCTAGATGAATAAAACACGTATCTTGGATGTGGATCTGAGCACATATTTAACGTCTATAGTGTAGAGCACCTATCAAATTTTGAGCCAAATCCAACAAGGTGTTGACCGTCTGACGGTCTGTACTTTCAGAAGCATGTAAACGCGATAACTCAAAAAAGTAATGACTTAAATATCGTATTTGGTATGGCATATTATAAATGTAGTTTTGAGTCAAATTTTTGTTTCAATCGGCTGGGAAGAAAATCAGTTGGAAATTGGTATAGAAAATCGATTTTCGGATATTAATAACCACATTTTTGGAATTAAACGCCAGAAAAACTCGCCAAGACTGCCTGATAGATCTAATAAAAATATTAAATTTCTACTAGATAAAGTTTTTATTCAGTCGAGAATGATTTTTAAAAAGCTTTGGAAATCGAAGTTTTTACTTTGTTACAACTAAATGTATTGCATTTTAATGAAAAAAAATAACGAACCCCGAGCAACAAATTTAAGAACAGATTTTCAAAGAATGGTTATCCAAATATTTCAATTTAAGGAGGATTTATAATTGTAAAAATAAATAATTTATGAAATAATTATTTACATTTGACATTTACACAGTCACATCCATTTTGCACATCCATTAAAATTCAAAATAACGGACAATAAAATTCCTAAAATATTAATAAGCGCATATATGTGAGTTTTAGAAGAAGAATTTACTTAAAATAATTATATAATTAATATTTTTTTTTTTGTTAAATGATACCTATATATCACAAGCTAAATGTCTAAATTTAAACTACTTGTAAATATTTTTATGTTGTAAATATTTCAATTTAAGGATGATATATAATTGCAAAAATAAAAATAAATATAATAATTCTATCTATTTGCCATTTAAAATCATTTGCACATTCAAGATAACTAATAAATAAAACTCCTCAAAAAATAATAACAGCATGCGTATATATGACTTTTAAAAAAGAATTTATTTAAAATGCAAATGATTAATATTTTTTGTTAAGTGGTATTTATATATCACATGCTGAGTGATTTAATTTCATTTAGTTATAAATATTTTTATATCCGAATATTTCATTTTACGGTTGATATATAATTGTAAAATTAAATAATTAATTAATTCTTTCCGTTTGCCATTAAAAATTGTTTGCACGTCCATTAAAATTCAAAGTAATTGACAAATAAAATTCTTCAAAAATTAATAACCAAAATATATGTGGTTTTTAAAGAAGAATTTATATAAAAATTAATATGATTAATGTTTTTGTTAAATACTACATGCTAAGTGATTGAATATTTATAAATATTTTTACCACAAGAAAATTAAGAAACAAGAAAAATCCTCTTACTTGTAGAGCACCCATATTTAATAAGACCTCACAGGCTTGCTAAGCCTGAGAAGGTGAAACAGTACTGATTTCGAACAGCCTAATTCTAGTATTTATACTTGTTTAGTGTCCTACATAGCAGCCGCTAGATCCTTGGGGGGTGTTGTAGAAAACGAGGATCCACCTTTCATTAATTAACGCCAATTAAGATCGTCTGCTTGCATTAGTGTAGCCAGATTTCCGATTTTGACACAAATTCCTTAAAGAACGTTCCAAAGAACGGGAAAGTTGTTGTCGATATTAAGGTTTAGTATTTATCCATCGTATAAGCATTCCATTTTGTTATGTAATTTGTAAAGTAGGTTATAGAATTCGGTGTTCAAAGTCTGGATGAAATCCAGTTTTGTCACTTTCGCGATTTTTAGCCAATATATTATGAAATGTACAATTGAAATTGCAACCAGAAAAAAAAACTTTAGTTATCAGATTTTCAAGTTCTGATATCGTGGTTAGCAAATATATTTATCCATTCCTTTTTGGAACTCTGAATCATAACTCTTATTACAATGAATATAACTCTTATTCATTATAATTAATTAATTATTATTAATATGCACTTTGACATGACAGCGTTTTTAAGTTGGAATACAAATTACAACGACTTGATGCAAATTCTTTGTAAATGTTCTACATCCACCACTGTTAAACCTATATTACAAAATTCAACACGCATCTATTCATTTGGTTAGTATATACTCGGCAATAAATCATTTTTCCAAAATCATGATGAGAATTTTAATTAAAAATTAATAGAAACGACAGAATTTTTCCTTAATAACACACATTATTGTGCAAAACCGCATTGTTATAGCACTTTAAAGTTCAAACAAGATTTGTCAGTGATTTCAATTTGATTTATGTGCAATTTTTAATTTTAAAAAAATTTTCCAAAATATTTTTATTTTACAGCAATGCTTTTCAGTGTTTTTCATTCATACGAAAATGCACTTTGTGATGATATTCAAATTCATTTCTATGTTACATTTTTATTAATGTAAAGAGAAATTTAAAAAAATAATATAAAGACAAACCAAACAAGTCTGAAACATTATCATGTAATAGTATTTCAAATTATTATTCATTCATTCTTTTATTAATATCTACACTTATAATAAAGCTGAATGCGTGTGTGTGATAGTGTTGGCGGTCTATAGGCCAGACCAATAGGCCTATAGATATAAAATATGACACATGTAAATCATTAAGTTGGGGAATATGCACCTCGGAGTCATTTTATTAAAATTTTAATTAATTAAAATTTAAGCGAAATGTTAGCATTTTTCCACTATAACCTCTGAAAATATAGCAGCACACAATTTATTTTTACATCATATTGAAGTTTAAAAAATAATCTTTTCAATGATACTAATGTTTTAGACAAAAATTATTCTATTTTTAAGGAATTTTTTAAAAAAATAATTTAATCATATTTTTCAACAATTTATTTCGCACAAAATAAAAATAAAATTGAAGCTCCAAGAACACGTTACACGCAAGTGGGAAAAATTAGCTTTTACCAACATGTTGGCATCTCATTGACAAAAACTGAAATTGAACCGCTAGTTAACGATTAAAGCACATTATATATATTGAATGTATAAAAGTGTAATTTACAGCACATGGCTATATGAGATGATATAAATATAAAATATGATATTTTCTAAAGAGTAAATGCAAGGAAAAATCTTGTATGATATTTTATAATACTTATAGCACTAATTAAATGAAGCAGTTTTATTTAAGGTAAACATGGTTTAATATATACAAGATATATATTTTAATCAAGACCCAACAGATAATTTATAAACCTTTAGTAATATACAAACATTTGCGAACAAAATGGACTAAATGAAATAAATAATTACATTTTATATAATTTGAATCAATAAATACTCTAATGAATAACGAATTTTAAATTTTTCGTAAAGCCTCTGTTCTGTGAATCGTATTTAACAAAAAATTCTTGAAACTCTAATATTTTAAATAAAAAGAATTGCACTCCAATCGACTAAATCAATCACTAAAGTTGATTGATTTATGAAAATTTGAACATCACTATTCCATGAAAATGGACAATTTTAGATTACTTCATCGGCCGTCTCAAAGAAGCCAATCATCTTCAAGGGTTTCTCAAGAACGATGGCCGCGGTGGCCTGGTGGTATGGTCTCGGCTTCGGAACCGGAGGGTTTCAGGTTCGATTCCCGATTCCACCTAAGAACCGTCGTATAAGGGGGTCTGTTGCACGTTAAATCCGCCCTGACCAAACGTCTTCCCGCTGGTGCGGTGTGGTGTGGAGAGGGTGGTGCCAGCTCAGGTGTCGTTCTCGTCATCTGACGATCAAAATTGCGAGGTCCGTCCCAAAATAGCCCAAGTGTTGCTTCAAACGGGACGTTAATATAACTAAAACCAAAAATCTCAAGAATGATTTGAAAATGTTAATTGTTCTAAAATTGTAATATTCAGAACTAAATCGGTCAAATTTGATCACAGAATATAGAAACGTTTATTTATTTAAAAGTTGGAGGGGTAAGAATATTTTACAGAACATGATTCCTTAGGACCAAAAGATTGTCTGAAATTTTAACTTCCTAATTTTTTGAAGTATATATATAGATCGTAAAAAACTCAAATATTATTAGTGATATCATTTAAATCCTCTAAACTAAAAACTGAATTTTACGAAGAATCCGTGAAAATTTTGTTGAATAATTGTTTATTATAAATTATGAAAATTATTCTGTAGTGCACATAAGACTTCAATGCCGAATGACTCTGCTTTAAGTTTACACATTTTTTAAATGATATACTTGGTTTTATAAAAATATGTCTTTATATTAATTGCAGTTTAATAATTTTCACTGTAATTTAAAATTGAATTTTACGAAATGCTGATCTAGAAAGAGATACATAGTACAACGAAGAGAGCAGCTTAAGGCCTACATATTAGTATAAGTGAATTAATTAAATGACTATTAAAATTTGAATCTTCAAAATATTTTGCTGAAAAACTTATTATGAGACCAAGTTACATAAAATAACGAATTAAAAATTTTAGCGAGCATTAATACTGGGGAACCGGCTGGCCACTAAAAGAGACCATATAAATAATAATAAAATGGAATAAAACATTTAAGTTTTCATCTGTGATGTTAAAAGAAAAAAAAAATTGCACAAATGATTCTTTTGCATAAGTCTTGATTCTTTGTTTAAGTTACCATTTGTTAAGTTATGCTTGACTAGCCGTTTTATCCACTGATTCGTCTACACCTGTTTGTTCTATATGTTGGAAAGGAAGCGTGTAAATCGTATTGTTTAAAGTCTCATAAAAATGGAATTAATAAAAGTTATGCTAAAACTGATGTTGAAAAAATGTTTAAATATCAAGAGAAACTGTATAGTGAAAAAAATCAATTTTTGTCATAAAGCCATTTTTTTTAAATTTTAAAATGATGTGCAAGTAATATTTGTGCGGTGATTTTTTTTCAGAAATTATGATGGAAAACCCTAAGATCTTTTAATTCCAATTTCATTCTAAACTTACAGGGGCCTCGAAACTTTTTAATAGCTGAATTAAGTCTTCTAGGTGCTAAGGAACGCGCGTGTTAAATTTCATTTGAAAACGTTAAGGAAACGTTCATACAATTTTATAAATATAGATTGGCTGTATTAATTGGCTATATTTTCACAAATGTGACGAATAACAAAATAATCTACAGTTAAAATTCGGAAGAGAGAATTATTTATGGCTTCATGTAATAATGGCAATTCAGAAATATAATAAGCTATTTGGGTTAGTTTTATTGCAGGGTGCTTAGGAATTTATTTTAATCTTGCCATTGGCGATAGTCAGTCGTACTGCCATCATATTGCCAATATTAATTTAGTGATATCAACCAACTTTTTAATTTACAATTTGATTAGATGTTGATAAGCTAAAAATATTATTTGCCGTAAAAAACTGAGAAACGAATCGGAAAATATCATAATTAATAATAATAAATAAGTGAACAGGAAATGAATGTATAATAGAATTAATTTTTGATACATGCTTCGCATATAATATCAACCCTCTTAGTTTTACTTCATTAACCTAACCCTAGTTTTTCTTTAATATCAATCAGTTATTCAGTAAATCATTAAATAATTATAATGCTTTTTTATACTGAACTACTTCAGTGAGGATACAATACTGACTAATGCGAAAAACAACCTCTGGCACACATACGCACAAAAGAATAATAATGCAATCCTTAAAAAAGAGACAGAGTACTTCTAATAACAAAATATGATGAAAAATGTGTTAAAACAAAGAATCAAACTTTGATACCTAATAATAATAAAGATCAATGTTTATGTTGGATTCCACAGGATAGACAATTGATCTACATCTACCAAATTTGGTACAAACATATCTTAGTGAGCGAGAATGTGCAAGCCGGAGCGATTTATTTAAAATTTAATTAATCAAAAATTAAGCTTAATTTTGAATTTTTTTCCGACGGTAACTTCCGAATATATTTAATGAACAAAAATAATTTTTACTTCGCTTCAAAATTTTAAAAAGTTGTTTTTTAATGAAACCAATTTAATAAATATGCATTTGTTTCTTTAATTTTAATAATTTTTTCTCTAAAATAGGTTTTTTGACTAATATCCAGCAACAGGTTACACTGTTGTCCTAAAATTCAAACTATTTTCATTATTTTATCAAATATTCAATCGCATGAGTTTCTTCTGTCGTTGAAAGATAAAAAATAGGATTCTCTTTAATATCTGTGTAACAGTAAAACGAATAAAATAGCTACAGTGCCGCGAAAAACTATCAACAACGAATAAACTAAAATTAAATATAACCTATATCCCTGAAGAACCAGTATCACCAAAAAGTTTTGTGATTTATAAACTAACAAATGTGAAAATGAAAATGAAACAAATGAAATCTTAAAGAATTTTATTTGGGATTATATTGTAAAAAATGTAGATGATAAATAGGAGACTTAAAAGAATTGGTCAATTATCTTTCTCACATGTTTAATTTTTATAAATCTTGCTCTTAAACGTATTAAAACGCTTATTTTATAATCAATTTCATTATGAAAAATTATTAATTTATAACTTTCATTATTTATAATTTATTTTGAAATTGAAATTTTATTTACATTGTTCATGTTTAGGATTTAGTTTATTTTTATTCACTTTTGCCACAGCATACAAGAATAAATTTAACTATCATTATTCTGAATTTACCGGTATATTGCTTTACTTGAAAATTTCATTGTAAAATTTGAAAAAGTTGTAAAATTTGCATTCACTAACATAGAGTACCTTTAAATTTAATATTAGATCTTTCATATAATTTTTTCCGAAAATTAAATCTAGTTAATCTCACTTATAATTAGAGCTATTTATCAATAAGTAAAACTCCAGATATTAAATTAAAATTCGAAACATCAAGTCTTCTTAATTAGCATTTTGTTTACATTTTCCAACCTAACACAAGTCTAGTTCAATACTATTTCTTTAATGGAAACTTCAGATCAATGTGGTGTTCTATTTCTTTGAATGAAACCCTTGCCATTGACTGAACGTTGTAGGTTAAGAGGAAGAAAATAATCTATTCCATTCTTCGATTCCTGCGCAGTCTAAGGATGCCATAAATAACATTAAAAAAAAGAAGAGGGAACGAGGAAAATCAGAAGCAACATCTTCTCATATGAATTTTATTAAATTGAATTCCTACTGAGATTTGGCTCGCCTTGCAAAAGAATTGACAACGCCCACGTTTTTGTTCCGTTTTTTTTTTTTTTTTCCGCTGAGTTATCTGTTCTGAAATATTTGAATTAAAATACTTTTATTTAACTCGTAAATAAATACAGTTGCGTTTCATTTAATTCATTGAGAAATACGTCGATTAGTATTTTATAAATGTGTAGAAATTAATTCCTTGCACTTAGCAATTTTTTTTAAAATTTTAGAATGTTTTGAAATAAAAGAAGTGGAATTTTATTAGGTATAATTTATATTATTTTAAATAATCTTTATGCTCTTTTTTTATTACTGAAGAGAATTAAATCCGCCAATTAATGAACTTTTAATTTTATCGTTTGCACATAAAATCGTTTTGGAATTTAGAAATATAATCTTTTGCATCTGGTAAAAATTGATAGATGACTTCATTTTTATTTTATTTCAATAAATAAAATTAAATACAGCTGTAGATTTATTCGAATATTTCAGTAATTTCTAATTAAATTTAAATTACAGATTTTCAAAGCGAAAGGAATGGAATATTTTAAAGTGTAATTTATTTTGTTTTAAATCACATTTATGATGCCGTTAGTATTTGAATTAATCAACTACAATGAATGTTTAAATTCTTTAAAATTCTTTTGCTCTTGGAGCATTTTCGAAATTTAATAGCATTATATTTTGAATTTACTAAATCGATACATTTGAGATTAACTTTATAATTATCAAATTTAGGTAAGCAAAATTGAATTTCATCGTAGAATTATCTGAAGAGAATTATTTATATAATGTTTAATTCTAGGTAAATTATATTTTTTAATTATTCTTGTTTGGGGGGTTCTGAAGGTATTTTTTTATGTAAATGAAATGCTTTGAAGCATTTTGCAAATTGCTACAAACCAAATTTCCTATTCTGTTTAGCTAGTTAAAAATAGAATTTGTTATTTCTAGTGATTTTTTAAAAATTTTATTTTCAATACACGGTAACATTCATGCATGTTGAAATTTCCACTTTTTTCTATAATAATACAATACATTTATAGAAGTTTTAAAATGTGCTGAATTTTCTTGTGTTGTATCTTTAGTTTATATATATATATATTTTCTTTTTTCTACTTTTAACAATTTTTATATTAGTTGTTTTAAATACGAAATTTTATATAGCGTCCTTATATATTGTTATGTGCTAAATACAACGTATACAGTGGCTCAAAAAATTGAGAGTACACCTTATTTTTGCATGATTTTCAATATAAATAACATATTACCAGGAAGTGCAAATATGTTTTTATTTTTACACATAACAAATGATTTAATTTAGAGTAAAAATAAAGAAAAATCAACAAAAAACATCTAAATTGAAAAGTTTTAGAGACATTTTAAATAAACATAAGCAGAATTTTGCCTCAAAAAATTGAGAATACACCAATGAAATTTTTGCAATATCACGCATACAAACAAAGTGTCACTATTAAGACGCATGTCTTTTGGCTCTTATAATTGCCTCTAAACGTCATGGTACCGATTCGACCAATTTTTGGTAGTATCTGAAGATATTTTACCCCATTATTCTTGCAACACTTGTTTTAAATGGGTTTTGTTTCTAATTTTGTGTTTTTGAACCACTTTTTAGAGTATGCCCATGAATATTCAATGGCATTGATGTCGGGGTACTGTGGTGGTGTGTGTAACTGCAATTTACAATGAAAAAGACACCATATTTTGACGTTACGTGCATTCTATTTGCGATCGTTGTCCTGCTGGAAAATGGCATTTCCATCTAAACCAAAATATTTAACACTTTCCTTTAGATTTCTGCGACCATATGGTTCATCCAACTTGTTGCAGAAACTTTTGAAATCATAGGCATAAGTGTAAGTGCTGAAACTGTTCGAAAAGCCATTAGACAGGCTGGATATAAAAGTCGCATTGTTAGAGACAAACCGTTAATCAGCTTGCAAATTCAGAAAATGCATTTGAAGTTTGTAAAAACTCATCTATTGAAGACCAATAACCCTTGGAAGAAATCTATATCTGGTAATGAAAGAAAACTCAACATTTTTGGCAGTGGCAGCCATCGTACTATATGGAGAAAGCCTAATATTGCAAAGGATCCAAAAAAATTTACGTCCTACAGTTAAACATGACGGTGACTCCGTCATGATTTGAGGTAGCATGGCTTCATCCGGGGTAGGAAATTTAATTTTTATAGATGCATTATAAACGATATGGTTTACTTGTATATACTTCAAATCAATCTAAAGGAAAGTGTTAAAAAATTTGGTCTAGATGGAAATTTCATTTTCCAGTAGGACAACGACCCCAAACAGAATGCATGTAACGTCAAAATATGGTGTATTTTTCAATGTAAACAGCAGTTACACACACCACCACATTACCCCAACATCACTACCATTGAATATCTATGAACCACACTCGAAGCAGTGGTCGAAAGACACAAAATTAGAAACAAAACCCATTTAAAACAAATGATGCAAGAAGAATGGGGTAAAATATCTTCATGTACCACCAAAAATTGGTCGAATCGGTACCACGACGTTTAGAGGCAATTATGAGAACCAAAAGACATGCAACTAAATACTGACACGTTCGTTCAATGCGAGATATTACAAGAATTGCATTGGCGTATTCTCAATTTTTTTGAGGCAAAATTCCACGTATGTTTATTTAAAATGCTTCTGAAACTTTTCAATTCAGAAGTTTTTCGTTGATTTTGCTTTTATTTTTACTCTCAATTAAACCATTTGTTATGTGTAAAAATAAAAACATGTTTGCACTTTTCGGTAATGTGTTATTTATATTGAAAGTCGGATTTATCAAGTTTAAGTAAGATGTACTTTCAATATTTTGAGCCACTGTATGTCTGTTGTAAGTAAATAAATAATAATTATAAGTAAATAATGAATGAAGTTAGATGTCATGTGAAATTCTTCAAATATGATGCATCGGTTTAATTTTAATAAATTTAATTGCGGAGTTTTCAAGAGAAAAAAATGCTGGTGCATCATAACACAAAATAATACTGCAAGTAGTTAGATGCAATATAAAGCACAAAGTTACTCATGACATATAATATATTGTGACATTGAGTAAATTAATTCCATTACTGAAACATTGATTTTTTAAAATATTGTTTCAGGGTTAATTGTTTGTCAGTTCTTCTAAAAAAATGTCAGTTTCAAGTTTTACGGTAATCGCTAAAAACATTTATTTTCTGCTATCAATCTTAAAATTCTGTCATTTTTATATGTAAGATTATTATGAATAATTTATCAAAGCGCTTTTAAGGAACTTTGCTGTACACCTTTCCAAAAAAAATTTGCGAATTTCATTGTTTTAAATTTTAATAACATTTCAGATTTTTGAAAGGAATAATTTTGTAATTAAAATAAATACAATGATTTAATGATGGTGGAAGGTTATCATTCTAAAATTCAAGAATATAGAATATATATATTATATTATTCAATATTTCCAAGCGTTTATTTAATATGACATGTTTCATGCTTAAACATGGAATTTTGAAATCAGATTTTCTCTCACTTTTTGGTAATAGTCTGATTCTGATAACTTTTGTGTTGATATGAAATAAAACATTAATATAAGTAAACTAAAGTAAACTAAACACATTAAAAACTCTCTTAAAATTTACCGTTACATATTCTAATTAACAATATACTCTTCCAATATTACTATGTCTAAATTATCTGTTAATCGCTGAATTTTATTTGGTTTTAACTCGACTCGAATGTTGTTCTTAAGTAATGAATTTGAAAAAAAATTACTATATTCAATAATAATTATAATAAAAAAAATTGTGCTTAATATTAAAGAAAGTAAAAAGTAATAAAAATGAAAAAAATATATAATTTATTATATTATTGTTAAAATGCAGAAAAAAGTCTTTTATAAAATATCTGCAGATAAATTAAAAATTATATGTAAACAGAGGTACTGAAACAAATATGATAAGGAGATAAAGTTATAATAAATATCAAAAGTCAAAATTTTTTTTAATTCATTAAGAATTAAAATATATTAACAATATTATTAAAATTTCAATTCCTTAAATATAAGTGTTTCATACTTTTGGCGTTTTCGCTTTGACTTCTAAATTTTTGATTCAAGAAAGATATTTCCTGCATTTTAATACATACGCTAATGAAAGAGTGACATTCTAAAATTTTGCTTTAATTTTTATTATGCCAACTATTTTTCTAATTCGATCTTTATTGATGATAAAAAAATCATTCATTGAAATAAATTAATCTTTCGAATCTTAAAATATAATTTTATTATTATAATGTCATATAATTTTTGTCATTATGTTATGACAGTTGAAGGTATATTTATTGCAAACCTGCATGAGGATAAGAATTCTTCAGTTAAATCCATATCATTAATTCTCTTGTTATGTAAATGTAGCTCAGTATTAGTTACAGTTGCAGGAAGCTAATCTCTAGGGAGTGTTTTAACTATTCAGAGCAATTAAATTAATGTTAATCGATTTCTTTTTATGCTTTTAATTTATTTAATTAACAACCAATTAACTGTGCGAAACTGATGTAAGTTCAATTTCATGCTACTAGCAAGTTATTCACTACTGAGGCTCTGTTTTTTGGAGAAAAAGGAATTTTGTTAACATAAATAGTAAACAGGATTTTTGAGATGCAGTGCGCCAACGGCAGCCCAGGAAATATTTTTCCATATTTTCTACTGCGGAATTCGTGAAGAAATTTTTTAATTTCATCCAATAAACAATCTCTATATATAATATGCTAACGTATGTATCACAGAAATCGGTCTTATTACATATTGCCGAATGGCAGCAGTCAAATATAAACAAACATCTTACGAACGCTTCAGATTATTTCATTAAACATTTCTACAGTTTCAGTTAAACATTATTATCATTTAATTAATTAATCGAGCTGCAAAATATAATTAGAAATTCTAGGAAAAAATCTCGTTGGGTCACCGAAAAGTCAAGAAATGTAAATGAAATCAAAACTTTGACGTAAAACAAAGTTTAATGTACTGCGAAATTAGGCTTAATCATTGTAATTGCTAGGATTTGTGCAAAATCCATTATTTCATACTATTTGATAAGTTATTTCATAAATTAATTACAAAATATATAAAATAACCTTTTAAATCATTATCAGTTACTTCTTAAAGTAACTAAGAATTCTATAAATTAACTCTAAAATCATTATAAATTACTTCTTGAAATTACTAAGAATTCCATGAAATAACTGAATGCTTTAAAGGTAAAATATAAATTTTATAATCTGCCTGAACAATAAATTGCTGTAAACTGATTCCATTTAATTCATATGTTTCAGTTTTCTTGAAGAACAAGGTAAAATTTTAATCGATATAGTAATAGTTTAATAACTTGCAAATTCAGTAATCAGCACGAACAAGTTGGTCACCTCAACCGACTAGTTCTTTGAAAATCACGAAAAAAAATGTATTTTCTCCATACTTGCTTTCAATTAGACAGAAATGCTTCATATATTACCTGAAAAAATTCAAGAAAGATAATGAGAGTAGAATATTGGAATTTTATTTCTAATGTTTATAATTGTTTTTGGGAAATTTGAATATATTTCAATAAGTTTTCAAAATTTAATAGACATTTAATATACGAAAAATAATTAATTAAGACGTTCAAGATAAATTTCCTAATAGAAACTATGATTTTTTTTTACTATTGCCAGAAATGATTCCATGGATAAATACGTTCAAAAAATTACCAAATGTTCAATAAAAATTTTCTTTTCTGAATTTTAAAATCTAAATTTTGAGTCACCATTCCGATTACTTGTGTTATAAAGTTCACGACTATAAATGTGATCTGATACTTCTGAATATTACACTATCTTCTCATTTCTTACTTTGGGTCTGCATGTTTTCCTGTTGAATATCATGATAATATTTTTTTTCTCGAATTAAAGACTATAGAACTACTCTTTTAGAAACGACCAATTCTATTAATTTGTTTTCGATGAAATCATATTTTTTAATCTATTATCATTTGGGAGTAAAAATTTCCATATAAAATAACTGCCTCTTTGATATAATTGTTCTACATTTATTTAAACGCAATTTGTAGTTCCTCCAAAAAATCGAAATAATAAGTTGCAATCCTTTCGAATTAATATATTATTGATTTGCTCAACATTTTTGTTCCATTAAATACTTGTCATATATTTATTTAATAAATAAGCATAATTTCTTTTACATTATTTGGGCAAAGATATCTGGATTACTTTTGCATATAGGAGAGGTTAATTGAATGTTTACAGATATTGCCATGTCCTTAAATCATGTACCCTAACCATGTGTAGATATGCGATGACTAAATGACAAGGTCGCAACAAAACTAACGCCGATGTTATTGCTTACTACAAATTGTCCATTACCAACATTTAAATTAAATTCTTCCATTGGATGTAGGTCCCGTTAATAGAAATGTGACCAACAAAGTCACGCCACCATTATTGCAGTCACCTGCGAAGCGAGAACCTGCTTACCAAGCAACTACTTACACCCATATTTGAAATTCCCCAAGAGAATCTATTAATATAAGTAGTTAAATTATCTTTCGATCAAATTAAGGAAGCATTAATTGATGTAATAATTAATATATAATAGCATTAATTTAATAATTTCATTATTAAAGCATTAAAATATAATAATAATAAGTGATAAAATAAAATATTACTTAATCAATTAATGAATACCAATTAATTGATTAATTGATGAATTGAATTATAGGTGCATTATATTGTGGATTGATCATCACAATTAAATAATTAAAAATTAACTGTTTGAGCAAAAACATAAACGTATATTTTGTGAACAAATTTGAAAGATAAATTTAATGCATATTTTTGGGAGAATTTTAAATAGCGAATGTGAAACAGCAAGTTATTTAGATGTAACATAGCCTAGCCTGACTGTTCCTTTTTTTTTCTTTTTTTTTGCACTTATTGCTTTTTACGAATTTATAGTTATCTTTTTGTCGTATTCAACTCAAAAATATTATATTCATGAGATGAATATGGGCAAAACTTTCTGCTGTAAATTCTTTAGATCTTTCGACCTATCATAAAACCTCTGTCACCTTTACCGAAGGATACCTGTTTGTAAAATTGAAAGGTAGTATTTTAAGCATAAAAAATAGGTGAAAGGATTTCATTTTTTTTTTTTTTGCCTTCAAATGCATTTATTTTTCGAAAATGCTGTTTTTATATTTTATTCCAGAAAAGTTCACATAAAAATCGTCATAACTTCTTAACAAGTCATACGAATAAACAAGCTTTGTAAAATGAAAAATTCCAAACGATTTTTTTACGCATATCGTGAAATATAAAACTAACTAGTACATTTACGACGTAAGGTTTAATTCGGAATCACTAGACCCGCAAAACTCTAGATAAAGCACAGACAAAGAAAACATATTCTAGGAAATCTCAAACATCCCAAAATAGTTTCAGAATATAAATATTTAGACTTGAACTCCTGGCAGAAATAACCATTTCATTCTCTTATCAAGATGAAGTGACGATTTTTGACAACAGAAAATGAAAAAAGAAAGCAGAAAAAAGAAATAATAAATAACAGAAAAGGAGGGTGTGAGAAGGTGTAACGGTCTTCCGGGTGCTGAAAAAAACTCCCAAGAACAATGCGTTCTATCGAACATGAGAACACAATAGTAAGGGTGACTGTAAGGTCTCAATTACGTCATAGCTTTCTATCGCGAAAAGCTGAAAAATATGGTGCAATATCTGTTATTACACGAGTGCGAAAAACCCTTCGAATACTTTTGCTTTCGAACGTTCGAATTTACGTTCTTCATGATTTTTATCGCTGGGGTGATTATCTATTTTTCTTGGAAAGTAAAATTCTCTGAAATATGTTCTTTCTCTGTCTAACAGATGAAGGTATTGTATTCGTGTTTGTCCAGGCTCGTCTTATAGAAGAAATGAACCATTTCGTTAGATTCGAAATCTATTTATTTGACCTAATTTTTATAATTCACCCCAAAAAAGTTTTTATTATTTTTTTTTATTTATTGAAAAAGGCATTTCAGATTATATTCATTATTATTAGCGTTCCTGTAATAGTTCCTTTGGTAATGAAACATCCTTGATTAAAATTAATGGAATTTGGTAAAATATAATTATTGCTAATATAATGGAATTCTTTTTGCCTTTTAGTACATTTATCGTTATAAAATACAAAATCATTATGCAATTACTTTGCCTTCAAGTTTCTGTCTAAAATCTGCTTTGCTGATGTTGCATGCATTTCTGCAATTAATGCCTCAAAAGTTGTAAAAGATATGTATCAAAATCATTTAATGAAAACTATATGCTTGATAATGTGGACGTTTTAAAGGGGAAAAAACCTTTACCACTAGAAATAATCTATTCTTTTAGACATAAACTGTTCGATTACAATAGAATTCTTTTAATCTGGACACTGGTCATGTTGGGTTGATGAACATCAATATATTGTTAACATAAGTGTCAAAGTAAAAAAAAGAATATTAATAAATTTAATAGCGCATGGACAATAAAACAAATTGTAAGAAGTTACTCTACTGCCAAAAAATATTACTCATGAATTGCATTATTTAAAAATATCTCTTATATACCATTGCGTACATAATTTTACACCGTCGATGATAAGTTATAAGAATTTTACCCGAAGTTATGAGTTCTGATGAATTATGAATTTCATAAGTGTATTGATTGGAAGTGTGGTCTGTTTTTACGAGATCTTAGTTTCGTATGCCACTGTTCTCTGTTCATCTGTTTTCTGTTTCCAGAATTTTAGCTGTTTGTATGTTCCCAATACTTAATATAATACATTTTAGTTCGTAACTCAGCTTTTGACCTATCGGCACACTTTTGAAGATTTCAACTCAGACAAGAACATTTTCTTGAGGAACAAGGTGATCACAAAGCTTTTCCTTGATTACAAAGAATTAGTACGAAATAGCTACTGATTATAACGAAGTAAAATCTTTGTTATTAATTGTCAAAATATAAAAGAATAAGTGAAAGTTGTGCCAAGCGACCATTTCATAAATGTGCAGGTTAATCCTGAATCTTTTCTTGTTTAAAAAAATATAGAGAAAAAGCTATTACGATTGGTACACAGTTATTTCAATATATTGTAAAGACCATTAAGAAGTTTTAATAAAACCACTTATGTTAGTAAGTTTTAAGGCAAATGTCTTCAGTAGGTCAAAGGATGCCAAGGTGTTATTCCATTCTCACCAAGTTCTGTCCAATTCTTCCTCCATTCCACTGGACTTACCAGATTCTAACTATGAGCGTATCAATATATTCAACTAATGTTGAAAACACTTTGTCCCTTATGTAGCGACAAAAGAAAAAAAAACATCTAGTCAATAATCAATAACGAGACAACATGGGCCAACAAATACGCAAAATTCTGAATATGATCGACTCAACGTGTACGAGTTTACTAAATGTGTAATACGAAAAATGCTAGATTAAAGAGCATTGACTCTGCTTGCAATTTTTATTAATCAGGAAATTATATTTCAATTGCTTCAGTATAAAATAATTCTAATCACTTATTTATAACGATTTAAATCAAACACATACTCAAGTTTAATGAGCTCATATAATTAAAATAAATTTAAAATCCAAAATTAAAGTAAAAAGCGTTGGAAATTTTTCATACTTATCGTGTCATTCAAGATATATGAAATGTTTTTCATTAATTTTTTTCTATTCAGCGAACAACTGTTTAAATTTTTTAAAAAGAAATCAACTCTCTCATAGCTAAGCTGCACTGTTTTAGCAAAAACTAAAATCGTAAATTTGATCACTCAGAATCTTTTGATGAAATGTCAACAGAATTTTTGGTGAATAAAATTCACCAAATCATTCTTCTTTTTGAATTTTTCTCTTCTATTCGCTTTCTATTTGCGTTTCTTCGTTTTTCATGATTGATTGTTATTTATGTCATCCCAGTGAAAATATCTGCTTCAATGCATAATAATTTTTTTTTTTGTTAGAATTAATCTTTGTAAATCATATACCGATATTGTTTAATAAACAAACACTAATAATAAAATATTTACTATAAAGATACTGATAATTTTAGAAGCCAAGTTTTTTTATTATTTTTTTTAATTGCATTCTCTTAAGAAAAATTTGTTATAGTATTGCTTGTTCTCTTTCTAATAACTACAATGTTATTCACAAGTTCATTTTGATTATCTTTTTCGAGTCATTTAAAGTCGGAAGTTGAAATTTTTAATTTACATGAAACATTTTAGTCTTATCAAGATTGTATTAAGCCTTTGTACTTCGAAAATAATTTCAAATATGGGTATGGCATTTTTCCGTTCAGTGACTGGTTCGCCCTTCTTTCATTGGTAAAGCACCATTTTAGAGTCAATTTACATACACTTCCTTGATATGTTGTACCGTAATCAGTGATAACTATTATAATTCAAATTTAGCTCTCACCTCTCTGCTGTAGTGGCAGCGATTATTCAACTACCCCGAACGCTTAGGCAAAATGGGCAACTCCGAGATGATAAAGAAAGAATCAAGTTTAGTTTAGTTATATGAAAGTCCCGTTTCAAAGCAGCATTAGGGATATTTTGGGACAGACCACGTTATTTTGAACTATGGTTAGACGTCTAGAACGACACCTGAACTGGCACCCCGCTCTCCACACCACCCCAGCGGGAGGACATTATGCCCTAACTGATTTGACGTGCAACAGATCCCCTTAAACGAAAATTCTTCTGTGGAATCGCGTCTCGCACCTGAAATCCTACGGCTCACAAGCCGAGACCTTACTAGGCAACCGCGGCTCTGAAAGAAGGTCAAATTAAGGTCAATAGGGGGTAAAAAAGTGTTAATGAATTAATAAATAATGTTATTAAGAAACAAGTTGGTGTGCTTTCCTCTCCACCTTCTCATGCATCTCCACAATAAAGTTTGGTTTATGTTTGTCTCAGTAATATGATGATTAAGAGAACTGAATAAGCATTTTGGATATTACGCATTGATCGATTGGTGCTAAAATTTGATATATATTTGCAATATTGGCGCCCAAAATTGTATATCAAATCTGAATTGTCTTTTTTTGAGTTACTTTTATTTTGAGTTATATTTCTTTGTATGATATTGATTCATTTCTTTTTATTGCTCTTTTTTAAGATATCGCATTCAAATACATTTTTACATATATTTGTTGATTGCCATTAGTAAAGAATTTGGTGATAAAATGAAATAATGAATTGCATAAGTCTAGTTTGTTTCATGCTTAAATATTTTGAAATTGCATGGGCATATATCGTGTTGAAATATGAGAAATTTCATAAGCTTAGATGTTGAGATTAGTTAATGTACTACTGGCTTACTGTTACTAGAGATTCTCGACACTAAGAGTCTTATTTAATAAAATATTCTTGAGATGCTAATATTTTAAATAAAAAAAGTCCCACTCTTTTGCGACTGAAATGAAATTTTATGAAAATATTTTGATATATACATATTTTGATGAAAATATGAATATTACTATTTTATCCAAACAAACAAACAAAACATGAGCTATTTTAGACCATTTCATGGACCATCTCGAAGAATATATTCTAATGAGCGCCACAGTTTAGTTGTTTGGTTTAAAATAAGAAATTTCATAATTCGTTCAGAGTTGGTCTCATAAAACAGATCCTTTTGACAAAAAGTTAGAAAATCAAGAACAGTTCACTGAATATGATTCAAAGATCTGAAAGATTTTATAAAAGCTGGACTTCATAATTTTTTCAGAATTACATTTATCGACTGAAATAAGATAAAATAGTACTATTTACGCCATTTGAAGCATTTTCTCAATTAGAAATGAAAAGCAACTTCGAAAAGTTGGCAAGTCAGTTATTTTTATTTTCACGTGACATAACAGCATCTTATACTGCACTATTTTCAGAAGTTATAGTGAAAAACTATCAAAATTTTGCTTAATTTTTAATTAATAAAAATTTTTCTAAAAATGACCTTAAAAAGTTTATTCCTACCTTTTAAAGTATAAATATGCCAAGGGTGATAACTCTAAGTCTTGCCTTGTAGCCATAGGCATACTATACGTACACTCATCTTTAATATTAAAAAAGATTAATGCTCGTGCGTTGGCATTCTACAGAAGTAATAATTAAAATCGAATTATCACATTTAGCGCAGATATATCTTAGATTATAAAGATGTACACTTTGGAGCATTTTTTTAAAGTTTTAATTTTTCCTAATGTTATAATATTTTTCAGAAATCATCTAATTTATCCTTCCAGCATTCTTTATTGTTATATCAATTGTTCAATCCTTTTTCATTCACAGATATTCTCCTTCAAGTATATATCTTATGCACATCAAATGTTCTGTGTCTGCCCTTTTGCAACACTGCATAATATTCTCGCGCCGTTTTCTTTATCTTATAGAATCATTTCTTCCACACTTATTAATCGGAGTAATTCATAATATATTATCAACAAATGATTAAATCTATTCTAAAATTCATTATTGAAAAAGGTTTCAGTATTTATATTTTTAATATAAAGGAATAAGTGCAAGCCTGCATATGAATATAAGTTTATAAGCTAAACGTTATTTTATTCATACATTGAGAGGGATTTTGTATTTTATCATACTGATAAAGGAAATGTTGCTTTCTGTCAATAAAAATTATCTAGCTCATTAGAAACTATTTGACATTTATTTATTTTGTGACGCATTTATCGCTTCATTTTAAGGTAATATTATAAAATAGAATAAATATTCATCATTATTTTATTTTATGTCTTATAAAAGCATTTTTTATTTGTTTGCGCAATCTCCTAGTGTTGTTTCAATTAATTTTTATAAGCACTTGAATCCCTATGACAGATATACTTTTAATTTTAATAGTTTTAAACTTTAAAAACAAATTAATTTATTCGAAGACTTTAAAATCCTATACAAAAATAAAAATTCATAAATACATTAGATTCCGCGCAAAGACTTTTAGTTGAATAAAATTTCCTTTTTCCAAGTTAGAATGTCTAATTTAATCAGATGGAATTTAAATGCCAAAAGATTTATTGTACAAAAATTTTTTTATAATTTTTATGATCATGTGAATTATAATTTTGGGACGACTTTTCAAATTTGAATCAGTAGAAAATTATTTTTGATATTACTTTCATTTTAAAAATATAGTTTAAAGTAACTATATATAACATAACATAACATAACATAACATAACATAACATAACATAAACGTTGTTTTCAGTTGTCCAACAGAGTCAAAATGTTGTGCTGCCATCTGTTTTCGTAATGTAGAACAAAAATAACATAACAAGAACTAATTTTCATTTTTATTGCAGTTCCTTCTGTTCAAATTCTGTTTTAAAGTAAAATGAAATTACTATTCTCTTTTTCTAATGAAATAAACTGCAAATATTTATTCTTTTTCACAAGATATTTATTCTTTTTTCGAATCACAAAACAGAAGTATCTTATAATCATTTAATTTTGGGTTGTTATGAAATTATGGTAAAGAAAAGTTTTTACGAGTTTCTTTGTTTTTCGGTAATGTACACATTTATAAACTTATACTCATTTAAATTTCAAAAATAAAATAATTTTTTTAAAATTAAGGAATATTTTAATTGAAAAATATTTGTTTTGTATAAAGAATATTTTTGAGGATAGTACGTAAGAATGAATAAGATTAAGAACTAAGGCATGGATATAAATGGAGGTACTGAAATACTTTTCATGAGTTTCGATGCAAATACTGAAGCCTTAAGTACAGGTTTTATAGCAGTGGTTAAAATATTTTCTTAATGGAAAAAGAACAGACAGATTATTTCCTTGCATTGTAGCGGTTACATAATTCTACTACCTTCTCGTTTGATACAACAGATGGTGTTACCTTATTAACAACAAGGTACATTTCGCATTATCCTTCTTGAGGGTCATTATTAGATTGCCTTCTAGTGAGTGTCGTGTTTTTCGTGTTCGTGTTTGTTTTGTCTTATGAAATGTGGAATTTTGAAAATAATTAAATAACTGTTCCGGAAACTCGTCTATTATTTTCATTTACCTCATAAGGGAGTTATAAAGAGGCTCGTCTCTCTACAGCACATGTATTTAACTCTTAACAGCAATTATTAGAGTATTTTTTAAACAGAAACCTTTTAATGCTGACTTAGTCCATCATTGTTAATTGTTAATTCAAATCAAAGGCGAATAATTTTATTCTGAATTAGTACATTAATTCAAGCAAATTAATTTTGGGTTTGGGAAATGGGTTCGTATATGCAAAAATGTTAATTAAAAAAATCATTTTGGAAGAGCGAGCAAAGAAAATCCTTGTAGAACAAATTTTTCTAGTGAAACAAATATGTTACTTAATTCCTTTAAAGAAACTAATATATCTTTTGAGTACCTTTTTTAAAAAAAACCCAAAGCTATTAATAACGGTTAAGGTATTAAGCAACGAAAATGCTTATATAAACCTATTGTGGCGAAAAAATGATCCCGGCCAAAGACAATGAAAAATTATCTTTAATAGTAAATATATTTCGCGGACAAGGCAAACACATAAATCAGTGTTTAAAAGTAGAAGCATTAAAGGTAAACAACATAAAAGTTTATTTAAGAATCATTTTACTCATGTAAAAGTTATTTGATTTGTTTCATAAGATCAAAATTTCACCTTGTAGGTTTTGGCCTATCTATCGTAATTTTGATCCATAGTCCAATAAATAAGGACATAATTTAACCGGAACTCTCCCTCTCCAAATTTCCATGCCACACCAGGTGAAGAATATAAGACCCCGATGGATTTAGAGAGCACTGGGACTTCACAGACAGCAGATGAATTAGATCTAAAATGCAACACTTATAGATTCTGTTATCGAAATTCTGCCTCTAAGTCCACAGCGGTGTCTAATTGTGATTGAAAAGAGAATTTCAAGGCAAGTAGAGAAATTTGAAGCTTTAATTTGTTTTTCAAATATAAAAATTGCTACTCTTGAAGTGACATTTACTAAATTTTAAAGTTCCAGAAAGCTATTTTTAGTGCAAATCTCGTTTTATTACGACATTATAAAAATGAAGTTAAGTCTTTTTCATTAATTTTAATTTATCTTTTCAACAAAGCAGATATCTGTATGATATTTTTAGAAAGTATTCTACGCTGTGTAACATAACAGATATCTATATGAAATTATTCTAACAGTGAACTTAAGTGGACTTCCAAAACTTCCGTGCAAATTATAAAAAATGAAAATATTTTATTAATTTTTTTTTGTATTTATTCTCAACATAATAAACCTCTCTTAATGTTTGACAGCTCATTTCATTTTTAATACCTACAAATTTTTAATTTAAGCTTTTCTTTCCTCTCAGATCAAAATTTTTTAAGCACGGAAAACAGTGTTTAACTCCCCTCCCAATTCGTTAACATATTAGGATGCAAACTTAGAAGCCTGCTTTGAATAGATGTATTTATTTCCATATTAAAGAACACTTTGGATGGACTAATATATGGTTATGTTGTTTATAATGGCATTTGCCATTATAAACAAGCTCGCTGACGAAGTCACCAATTTTAAGACAAGGGAGCGTCTCTTGTTTTAGTAGCGCCAACAAGGGCCAATGGTACGTCTTCGCTACTCACGCATCACATTGCACAACCCCTTTTTATAGGTGGGGCACATTCACACAACTCACAGATAGAACAGATGAAGAACAACCGGGACTCGAACCCACGAGGCCACGGGAAAGACGCGCTATGCCTATGCCAGGACGGCAGCTATATACTGTTATAAAAGATTCTATCGCTTGGCTTTGAGATTTGAAAATTTTTGATAAATTTTTATATATAAATAATTTTAAATTTTTGAATAAGGTGATAGTTAATATTTTTTACAAAATTTTTACTTTAAATGTAATAAAAGAAAATCAGTAATTATTGTGCATATGAGAGCTCAAATATTATGCTTATTTTGGAATGATTTTATACAAAATTCTTTTTTCATCAAGATATTCTTTCTTAAAGTATTACTAGATGTTTTCAGTTGCTATTAAAATCAAATATTGTTATGCCGTTTCATATGAAAAACATCACAGATTTTTGATGCACGCTAATTTCATATTAGATATAATTGGAAAAAAAAAATTTCATTTGCAACCCAAATAGTGATTATTTTTTGTAGTAGAAGCACTTCGCAACTCTAATAAATCTGGAATGGAAATTATGTCGCTAAAGAGAAATCATGTCGATTCCTCTTTAGTTTTAGAAGAAATCCAGGCGTTGCAGGAAGACGAAAGGAAGGCCACGCAAATGGAATGATGGAACTTCGGCTCATTTTACTTTTAGCAAATACATTTGAACTGATCATTCACACAATTATAACCTCTTCGGTGGAGAGGTGATAAGGTCTGGACTTCGGGGCCGGAAGGTCTAGCTTCAAAATCCGATCCTACTAAAGATAGAAATTGTATATCAGCTTGATAGAATTGAATTCGACGTCGGAGGCCAGATGTGCAACTAATGTGTCGAGAACATTTGGAGAAGAAAGTACCAGTGCTGGTATTTTCTTCCAGTACCAGTGTCATTTGTTCACGTTTCAAAATTATAAGGTCTCGAAATAGTCGAGTTATTATTTGAAAAGGCGGCGTTAATATAACTAAGCCAAACTAACCAACCACTTTGGCGAACGGTTTAGTAAGAGCCTAGCAAACCCTTTCCCATCATCATCATCATCCCTCTTCTTCTCAACCCACATTCACGAAAAGTTTATTCCAAATGGCAGGATAGAATTGGAATGGTGGAAATTCGGTCATATGTAAATATAACCTTTCACTCTAAGCATTACCAGTTCTGACAGGTTTTCGTGTTGAAAATGGATTTTGGACGGAAGTCATTCCATTGGGAAAGCGTGATGTGATCATGAGTGCTTAACTTTAGCTATGATATTTGTCGACAGTTAATCAATTAAAGGCAATGCGCTTCCATATAGGGTCAACATATTCTAATTAAATTGGTAATTTTTCACAACCTGTAAGTTAGATTGATTTTATATATAAGAGTTAAATTGCTCCCCTGAAAAAAATTCTAGTCTAGAACTATTACTAGAACTGTTTGAAATTATAAACGAATTATTTGAAATAATAATAATAATAATAATAATAATAATGGAATATCACAATGAATTCGCAATTCTTCCACTCGTCTTTTAGTTTGCATATAATAAAATATTTATTACTAAATTTCAAAATTATGTTGTTCATATAAGGCATTTTTAAATAAGTTGAAATTATCTTTGTACATTTTCTGTGTTCATGAATTAATTACACTACAATTCTCAAAATTACACTTAGAGGAAGTATCATTGAAATAGATGCGTTTCCATTCCAAAGTTAAAGATGTCACAATGGAGCGAGCGCCATTTATAAGGGAACTGTTTAAATGTTAAAACAGTTTAGTTAGAATTACAACCCATTCATTTGATTTCAGATTACAAAGGAACAAATTCTATGACTTGAGTATATAGACTGGTACGCTTTCTGTAATTTGCCACATGTTTCATGGGAAAAAAAAATGTCCAAAACCTTCTACAGAACAAACTATGAACCGACATCTACCATATTTGTCAAGTAGTTATTTCTTGTGCTTTCTTTCTTACAAAAGGGATTTTAATAATTAGATTTTTATTTGAAAATATGTTGTTTTGTCACAATATTTCCCTAATATATTATATTATTGAAGAGAAATAATTTTTGCATCAGCTTAAAATAAAAAATAAAAAACAAGTTTTTTAGTGATAATAGTTTTATTTCAATTCAATGTTTTCTCTAATCCTTATAATTTTTTTCAAATTATTTCTCAACATAATTTACTGCAATATTTTTTTTTTCTTTTTTTTTTGGCTGCTGCATTTATGTATGTATGCAAGTTATCTTTGAATTAAGATGTGAAATAGATGATGTGAGATGTTAGAAATTGTGACTAGATATGAAATAAGTGACTGGATGTAAGGAGATGACTAGATGTGAAATATAAAAAGATTTGTTAGCTTGTGAAATAATACAATGAAAGACAATTAAAATCTAAACTATTACCATATTACTCTATTTTGGACTAAGAATTTGAATCTCTTTTAAATTTTGTTTAAACTAGTCCTTCAAAATATTTCAAATGGATATAAAAACAAAGTATCTATTACATATATTGAGAAAAAAAGGTGAAAAACAGTGCAGCCAACAATTAAACTAATTAATAATTAATAATAATTCTTTAATTTAAACTTTCGCAACTTTGAAAAGCTACTAGAATAGTTCATTTTTCAAAAACGAAAAAAAAAAAAAAACACATGAGTAACAAAAACGAAGAAACATGAAAACATGAAGAAAACATAATTCAGTTTCATAATTTTGGAAATTTAGCAGAAAAAATAAAGAAATGTTAGGAAGCTAATAGAATTTAAACATTTGCAACTTTGACAAAAAACACTATAATTTTTAATTTTTCGTAAAAGACGGAAGCAGGAACATCTATCTTCATACTGTCTAGAAATTTAGCAGGGGGAAAACAACAACATTGGGAACTTAATTGAGTTGAAACATTTGTGACTTTGAAAAAGCCACTAGAATTTTTCACTTTTCACAAAGAAAAAGAAATTAATATCTATTTCAGTTTCATACATTCTGTAAATTAGAAAAGATGAAATTGGAAAGATAATCGAATTTAAACGTTTGCGATTTTGATAAAGCCACTAGAATTTTTAATTTTTCGCGAAAGAAGAAAACATGACTATCTATTATATTTTCATTCATTTTAGAAACTTAGCAGAAAAAAAATACGAAGTTGGGAAGTTAATCGAATTTAAACATTTGTGACTTTGACAAAACCACTAGAATTTTCCTTTTTCAGAAAAGACGAAAACATGAACACTTATTGCAGTTTCATACAATCTGGAAATTTAATTGGGTAAAAAAGATGAAGTTGGAGAGTTAATAGAATTTAAACATTTGTGATTTTAGCAAAGACACTAGAGTTTTTCATTTTTCCCAAAAGAAGAAAACATGAGTATCTATTATATTTTCATACATTTTAGAAACTTAATAGAAAAAAGGCGAATTTGGAAAGTTAATCGAATTGAAACATTTGTGACTTTGACAAAGCCACTGGAATGTTTCATTTTTCACAAAAAACGAAAACATGAACATCAGTTTCATATAGTTTGGAAATTTAACAGAAAAAAAATACGAAGTTGGGAAGTTAATCGAATTTAAACATTTGCGACTTTGACAAAGCCACTAGAATTTTTCATTTTTCAAAAAAGAAGAAAACACGAGTATCTATTTCAGTTTCATTCTTCTAAGAACTTAGCCGGGGGAAAGAAGTTGGAAAGTTAATCGAAGTCAATAATCCTGACAGTCGGTTTGAAGGGTTGATCAGCTTCGCTTCGACGCTCGCGCCTTGGCCACCTTGGTTCTGGGGATCGTATGGCTTCCCCAAGAGGGGATCAGGAACGGTCACGTGATCAGCAAGTAGCGGCTATCAGAAGTCCTTTGGCGTCAAACTCGCACTTTCTTCCTTGCTACAGCAGCCATTCTTCAGGTAAGTCGCAAGAATTTTCGACAATGACTTCTGTAGGAAAAATTGCCTTGTCTAAAACTGCCCTGCCATCTAAATTTCTAATAATTAAAACTTCCTCATTCTAATAATTAAACTTTACAATGTAGTAGATTTCAAAACCATTTTTTTTTGAAATTTTCTTGATTTAAGATTTCAGTTCATCTTCTTATTGTATAACACATATTAAATGGGACATTTCTTATTAGGTTTAAAACATATGAAAAGGTAAAAGAGTTCTCTGAGATATTTAAGTGTGTCCAAAAAGTAGTTAAAATAGTCCTGCTACTTAAATTTTGAACAATTGTACTCATTTCTAATGTAATAATCAAGTTTTACAATGCAATTATTTTAGGTAGTGATTTGCAAATCCTTGATCCAAGTGTTTCTTTAATTCCTAATTACATGGCATATTGTATTTCGCATATTATTGTTATGTTTAGCATATAAAACATATCTCAAATGCTTAAAAATGTTTTATTTGGAACAATTATTGTTTTATTCAAAACTTTTAAAAACGTATAAAGGTTAACTAAGATTCTTCAGAGTGTTCAAATGGCTGATAAAATTCTACTTTTATATAAATTTTAAAGAAATGAACTGCTTTTGATATAATAATCAAATTAAAATAAAGCAAATTTAGATAAGGATTTGTAAATCCTAAGCTAAAAAATTCATTTAACTTCCTAATTATATTATATATGCTAACTGGACATTTTTAGCTCTATTCGAAATAAAGAACAATGTTAATAATTATTAGTAAGCATATAATTATTTTTTGTCTTAATTGCTGATACAAATATCAAATATTTTGTAAATCAGTGCACATGTTAGATAACTGGTTGTGTGCTGGAGAAATTAATTTTTGATGGCAAGATCTGAAACATGTTATTTCAATAGCATGAGTTTTCCATTAATTCAAACTGATGCATTAAAAATTTCATTTTTTATTTTATTTAATCTATGAATATCCACTTCTTCACTTGAATTGCTTCCATACATAAATGACATTTGAGTAAATACTGCAATGCAGTTAAAGGCTTATTCAGTTTTAAAGAATAGCCATTAATGCTATGAGAAACTGAAAACAACCTAAAGATAATGCTAAATTAAAAAAGAAAAATACTCTTTTAAAAAAATCTTTTGCACATTTTTTTTAAAAATTTGACATGTTTTATACTTGGAAACAAGAAACTTTTTAATTTATTTTTCGCTCTATATTTGTTATTGTAACATTGCGAAATTTAGTATAAGTGAAATCTCGATGATAATATAGTAATTTAATCTTTTCAGAACTTAATAAGAGTAAATCGCGTAATTTTGAATATTTTTTTTAATTCATACAGGAAAGGTCATGAGACAATGAATTTACGAAAAGAATAAATAGTTAATTCGTGATATTTCTAAAGTTAATTTTGAAATACATTAAAAACTAAAGCGTATAAAGCAAAAAGGAAAGAATACATTTTATTTTATTAGAAGACTGCAAAATAGAAAATTATCTTTTTATCGAAAAGTGGTAGTAAAATTCCAGCTGCAACAGTATGAGGCATTGTGTGCGGAACACTATATACCAGAATGAATGTATGAAAAAAATCAAAGAAAATCCTATCAATAATCTATTTAAAACTTATCCCTTATTCATAAATCCAGAAAGAGCCAACAAGTAATGATTAGCATTAAACGTTGATGTCTGAAGGAAAGCCTTGGGGAAAACTCCAGCCCAAATTCTTCATACTTTTGATTTTTGTCTTTCTTTCTATTTACATTGATGTTTATATATGCTTACATATAAATTGCTCTGGATTTTTAATTATATAAAAAAATCAATAACGTAGCAAAAATACATTTATTTTACTAACATTTTGCACGAATACAATTTATTGTAACTTAGATGACAAAATTTAATACATTAACAAAATTCTTTATCAAACAACAAAGTTCTCAGTTAAAGTTACGAGTAATGCGATTTGTTTTTAAATTAGAAGAAATTTTAACATATTTGATTATTAATAATAATTGAAGCATTTAATGTTTATGATTTTTATTTAATTTTAGAAAAGCCCTGAAGTAAGAGTTTTGCTAAGCTTCTAGAACAGGCAGCAGGTTTTGACTGCAGATTTTCATTATATCCAGCAAGATGGATTTAGAAGAATATAGAATTCATGGTAGGTTTTAAGTATAAAATGTAATGTACCACCTTACTAGCAGTCTGATTTTTATTTGATATTTGCTCTTTCAAATATTCTACTTTTAGAGGTATTCATTAAAATACGGGACAGATAATTATTTGCACTTACACTTCGAATAAGAAGACAATTTCGGATAGAATTTGTAGTCCGCATTTGTGGCTGTTCTGAATACCTGTAACCCTAATTCACACTAGATATTAACATGGCTCTATTACTGCATATATATTATACAATATTGCATGAAATTAAACAATATTTCCAATACAACAAAAGATTTTTGAATATTGAATGGTATATCGGGCAATATTGTGCACCATTATAGATTAATATTTTAATTATATATATACTAAGGAATCATATAATATAGCGCACAATAGAGTACAATGTTATACACCATTATAGATTATTATTTTAATTATATTTATACCTCAGTATCATATAATATAGCGCACAATATCGTGCAATGTTGTACACCATTATCAATTACTATTTTAATTATACTTACACTTCAAATAACTGGGTAGAATTTGAAATATGCATTTCAGGTTCTTCAGAAAATCTGCAGCCCTATGACCCCAGTAGTATTTATTTATTGTACAAAATTGTATGACATTAAGTAATGTTCGCAGTATTGCATTATATTGCTGAATATGGGATAATATAATGTAATATCGTACAGTATTGTACAACAGGCTGTGATGTCTATGAAACATAAGGTGATACTAAAAGAATGTAGAAGACCAAAGATAACTGAGGCGCACAAATATATTTTTTTCAATACAGCAAGGAATCAGAAATGTAAGAGGGTTCGTCTTTTTCTATATTTAAATGAAAGAAAGAAATATATCGGATAAAGTGTGTAATATAGATTTAATGTAACTTAAATTTACAGTAGCAGTGCAATCCAGTTGCATGAACTTACATAAACTCGCTAGTTGCATTAATTTACAAATCATTTGGGGGATGACATATATGATAATGGAAGCAAGACAGAGCATCAACAAGAAATCTTTGGAATTCGTAAATTAGATTCATTGAACTAACTTTCTGAAGCTAAATATGCTTTGCATGCTTTTATTTATGTAAATATGTAGTTTGCGCATTTGAAAAATTTTAATCTATTAAAAATATGGTTGCACTTTATCTACAGTATTTTTTTTCACTTAATCGACAAAACTCTATCTGAAAGCTGTCCTTTTTCTTCATGTTCCATTGCAAAGATGAATTGTCTCTGTCTGTCGGATTTATCTTTAACCCTTTCTAGGGCCTTGAGAAGTATGATTCCCACCAAATTTATCAATATTTGTATGAAATTACATAGGTTGGCATAAGTTCTGACAAATTTTTTAGTAAGTCGAAAACTTAGATGCTTCAGTTCTTTATTTCAGACAAAATGATGTGTCTTGATTTGTTACTTAATTATTAATTAACCAAATTAATTAATTAATCAAATTCAATTTATCTAATAAGCTAAATGAAACCCTTTTCTTATTCTAATTTCAAGCCTGAAAATATTTTAATTACTAGCAAAAAATGGCCCTTTAAAGGGTTAAAGTGTGTTCCATGATATTAGAAATGTCCTGTCTGATAAATTTGTAATATATCGAAAAACTTGTGCGTATGTGTTTTAAAAAGTAACCTCATACAGTTACTGAAAACTGAAGCAGATAATGAAAGGAAAATTAAACAATGCTTAATTGCGCCTTTAATATAATTATGAATATGGGTCTCGTATAATTTACAATCAACTATATATTCTGTCAATTAAAGTATTAATTTCAAAAATTAAGCATTAATTCTAGCTCTGATGCGCTCTCACAGAAATAGCTAAATATCAGAACTTCAGTTATTGCTTCAATGATATAAGAAAAATGGCACATTATTTACATTTATATTTCATTTGAAGAAAAATTAAAAAGAAAAGAAAACATATAGAAAAAAGATAACAGAAAGAAATATATTCATTTAGAGTCATTAGGAACGAATTTAGCGGGATTTATCATTTTCTTCGATTTGAAATATCAACTCCATCATCATCAAATTGTTCCGTTTCCTCAACAAAAGTATCTTATCTTCTGGAAAAACTAAAGTTTAATAACATCACATCTTTATTAACACTCAACTTTCATTGATGAAAGATAATACATATGTAGATCGCATGATAGATTCTTTAAAAACGTCACTTGTTAATTTAACTCGAAGTAATGAACATTATTGTTGGTACAGGACTTTAACAAATTCTTCAACTTAATATCATTGCTAATCATACAATTAATTATATCAAATGCATGAAAAATACAGGTTTTTGCTGCTGTGAAAGTCTATTACAATTACCAACAGTAAACATTATCAGGGGTATTTGAAGACATTATCCTGATAATTAGGAAAAAATTCTAAAAATAAAAATTGAATTTCACTCGCAAATAGAGTGTGTTGGAGCTCTACAGGCCAGACCGTTTGACCTACAGCCACCAAATTTGGTACATGTATACCTTGGAGGTCGGGAATGTGCACCTGGAATCCCTTCTTTGAATTTTTAATTAGAATTTTAATTATTAATTAAAAATTAACTTTCCAGCCCAAAAAATCTTTTCATTTTCCCCACCGCCAAATGATTAAGGCTTCAGTTCCCCCCCCCCACTCTAAAGAGGCTAGGGTTAAAATCTTTCGGCCGATTATTTCAAACTACTCTGTTTATTTTCTTAATGTTTGATGGATTTAAAATTAAACATTATTAATTAATCGATCTTTGAGATTCATTCTGAAGTAATTTTGAATTAAAATAAAACAGAATCAAGGAAATTAAAAATTTCTAATCTGCATAGCGTTACCCCAACTGGCGTAGAAAAATTCACGTATTTGCGTTACCGTAACTGACGTCGAAAATTCCCGTATGCGCATTGTGTTCTGATTGTTGACAACGTATTCAACGGATTTTCAACGGATTCAGACTAGATTTAAATTATTTTTAGGTTAGTTGTGTGTTTTTGTAATTAAATTGTATTTATGTTAGTTATATATTTTTCGTATATGCTTATAGTTTTAAGTATATCGTTTTTTACGTAGTTTATTTTAACCTGTTTTCGACCGATTATTTTAAACGATTCTGTTTATTTTCTTAATTTGATGCATTTAAAATTAAACATTGTTAATTAAGCGATCTGTTCATGATGAATCTGAGAAAATTTTGTTGACAAATTCATGAGATATAACAAATTAAGAAATATATTTTTTAGTGCCCATAAAGTTTAAACGTTTAGTGACTCTGTTTTCAGTAATCGTATTATAAAAAAAATGCTTTGTTTCAGCAAAAAATATTATTATATTAATTGCAGATTTATCCTTTCCACTTTAATTTAAAGTATAAATTCTACGGGAGCTAACAGAAAATTCGAGAGATACATATTACGTTATGACTGAAGGCCTTTATAATATTATGAGTGAATTATATGACTATCAAAATTGGAAGTTTTAAAACATTTTGATGTAGAAGTTATTAAAGTAGGAATTGTATAAAATAGTTAATTATTAAAATTTAAACGAACATTACGATTGGCGAACCGGCTGGTCGCCGAAAGCGGCTAGTATTCTATAAATCTAAGGAATAAGTAAATTTGCAATCGATTTACCTTGCAAATAACTGATGTAGGAAATGAATAATAACGCTTAGAAAAGTTTCAATTTTATATTTTTGTGCACGATTGCAACTAAAGTAAACAAACGTTATAAAAATAATTCTGAAAAAGGAAAGCGGAAACGAATTATTTGTCTTCCTCTAGAATACCTTCAAGAAGGCGAATGCAACCCAAAGTGTTAAGACTTTACCGGTGTATATTATAATCACCATTTCCAATTATTTCTTGTTCCCAATTATACTTCCTTGCCCTACTTTATTAAATGAAATTAAAAGACATTAATAATTATTTTACTGAGAAATATAATTTGCTTTCCTGATATTTAGGGAAGGCAATGGTGGATTACATTGCTAATTATTTGAGCAACATCAGAAAAAGACGTGTTTTCCCAGATGTCAAACCTGGATACATGCGTCCTCTGTTGCCAGATTCAGCCCCGGAAGAAGGGGAGAATTTCGATACCATTTTAGAAGATGTAGAGAAGATAATAATGCCGGGAGTAAGTTAAAAAATATTTTTTTAACTTACTAGTAATAACATGGCATACATTTTCTAAATGTACATTGAAATAAGTATCTATGAACCTTATAAAAATAGGACAATGTATAATTCTTGTAAATTTTTTTTCAATATTTCCGAATAACCACATTATTTCATAATTGATCTTGACTGTTAAAATATATTTGGTGCAGAATGGCCCTTATGTAATTAACATCAACAAACCAAATAAATTAAATCTGTGTTTATGTTAGAAGCAGTCTGTAAATAACGATGCAGAAGATATTTCATAGCAATTATTTCACGAAATCCAAAAATATTGTCCACAACTGTGTTAGATATTTTTAAGGCAGTGACAATAATCACAAATGAAGGTTTGAATACTGTTTGACTTTTTGAGTTTACTAGAGATACGGAAGTGAAATTGGGTCAGGTTTGCACCACGAGGAAGAAGTATACAGGTTTTCTCAAATGACTTATACAGATACTGCCTATGAAGAAAAATAACTGACACAGTTATAATATATGTTTGCTTAGAAATATCCAACTTCAATGACTTCATGACAATGACAATTCATATAAAAATATCAATTCACATTTCCGAATTCTAATAATCGTTTTTTATTATAAATGAATTCAAATTTACACTTAATTAAGATGGCTCGTTTTTATTTTTACATTTCAGATAACCCACTGGCAAAGTCCTCAGATGCATGCCTACTTCCCTGCTCTGAATAGTCCAGCATCTCTCCTTGGCGACATGCTAGCAGATGGAATGGGATGCCTGGCATTCACATGGGTAACGATTTCTGAATCAGTACATTTTCATCAACCAGTGCCAGTGAAAATTCCTGATTTTGTCTATCTTAATTATTATTTGTTGATAATGAATCAACAATCTCAAGAGCCATTTCTATATAGAGCTAGTATGTGGTGGTATAATGTTTTTTCTGACATGACAATGGTCTGTAATTTCTATATGATAATCATTTATTAATACCAAAAGGAAAGCGTGATTTTAAGAAGTGTGGAGTTATATTTGAAACAATTTGGATCAGTTTCGTTTCTCAGATTATTTTCACTAAATCGAAAACTATTTCTGCATTGCTTTAACATGTGGCTATGCATAGTTATTTCTACTGTGAAAGTCGTCTTTAATCTTGGTAGAGCAATGAGAGATACTATAATCGCTGTTTTAATTTCTTGAGCAGGTGCTATATTATGAAGAGTGAGGTCATATTGGTAGCAATTTAGTTTAATTCCAGTTCCAAGCACCGATGATATGGAGTCTTAAAAATGTTTGAAAAATACCTGTAATAAACTTTATACTTCTGTGGAAGAGTAGATGTTGTCAAAACATGATCTTAAAATAAATTAATAAACCAAACAGATATTTTAACAGGAAATTGCATATGTGTCAGCGTACATGTAAGATAACCTGTCCTAGTAACTTTGAAATTATTTTTTAAATCTTTATTTTTATTTTCGTCGAGTTTTCAACAGTACACATAAAAATAGCCGGGTTTTAAGTGTACTGTTGTACAGTCTTTCCAGAGCACATATTAATTTAATTTCAAAAAGCAATGTAAAATTACTCTCATTTCTTTAAAAACAAATGTACATTTTATTTTCCCAGATACGCCACTGAACTAATCTGAAACTCAAGAATAAGCAGCCCTCGGTTATAACTGGATTACATTGGGGAAAAAAATTGATAAATTCAGCTAAAAGATGGCGCTGATCAGAAATCGTAAGATTCATATGAATAAAGCGATTTAAGTAATATCAGGAAAAGGGACAAACTTTATCAAATTATATTAATACAGCGATGACACAAAACTGTTTTAACTGTTGGAAGTCGCTTTGGTACAAAATTCATTTATGTACGGCTCAAACAGAACTTTTAAGATCTAATCTAAAGAAGCATACACACAGTGAAATTTAACGAATAGTTTATTGCCTTGGGAAACTTATTTATTTTGGAACTTATTTTTAATTTAAAACTATTTCGAAACAAACAAAATAACTTTTTATCTATACGTATACTGTATGTTTTGGTATAGATTGAGGTTAACATTCCTCCATGTTGACTAAAACTTTAGTGAAATATTCCATAAAAGCATTCTATCATATAAAGGTTGTTTCTTTAAATATTTTTCAAAATAAGCATATAATTAATATTAATGATGCTTAATAACTTCAATAACTTATTATTTCTTGAAGGCATCCAGTCCTGCTTGTACCGAGTTGGAAATCGTTGTCATGGATTGGCTGGCGAAAATGATTGACTTGCCTCCAGTTTTTCTTCATTCGTCAAACGGGAAAGGAGGAGGAGTCATTCAGGTCATACCATTTCTCAGATATTCTTTGCTACTTAATTAATTTACAATTCTTCAAAACGAAGAGTCGATCATTTTGCAATGACAACAAAATTATAAGAAATGTCATAAAAGTGATTAGTTCAAAAATGCAAAACTATTCCTAAAATTATGTTTTTAAGTGCTCAAAGAAAAGTCATTAATAGAAGTTAGTGGTCTTTAAATTAATTTATCGTATTATGTTAATTCATTGTACATGCATAAGATGAGTGCTGAAAATCATTCTGAATCTATACAACAAAAAGTTTAATATGAGATGAGGTGGCATTTGTGGAATTAAGATATTTCACTCTTCCAACAGACCACGGCAAGCGAATCTACGCTGATTGGACTGCTAGCTGCCAGAACTCAAATGTTTCAGCACTACTGTGAAAAAGACGACGAAATAAATGAAGCAGATTTGAATACGCGGCTTGTTGGTTATACCTCAGATCAGGTAGGTTTTAAAATCTGATATGCATTGGAAATTTTATCATGAAATTTGCAAAGTTTCAAAGTGACATTTAAATTATTAAAAGAAATATATCTGTCATTTACAGTAATAGAAGACTTTCTTTTTAAAAGCCTAAAAATTTTAATATATGATATGTCGCAAGGATTCATGAATTAAGTTGAAGCTATACTTTTTTGAAATACCTAGGCATTTGAAATCTAATTCAACTACAGTCAGTGATATGGCAGGTGTCATGATGTGATTATTACTCCTCCGGGTATTACTGGCAGTCTAGGAAGGCTAAATGGTTCCGAAAAACATAATACATGGTATTTTGTATTCAACTTTCATTATATTTGACTTAAAAATTGTATGAATGATAACATTTTTTCTTCATGGCATATGTCCCTGATGCCATAAAGATAACATATTGTTACAAATCTGTAATGCTTCTTCCCAGCATTATTAATTCTATCACCGTAAAGATCGATTTACAATAATCTATATTGGATGCTGCTCGGGTGCCGAGTCAGTGATCTCAGAGCTTAGTGTGAAACTTGGCGACCATTTGGTGACTTGACGACGAATTTGGCGACTTTGGCAATTGCCGGAAGCTTTGAAAATTTTAACAATCCAGCCAATAGGAACTGAGATACGCCCAGAACCTTCTCGGCCCGCCTCCCGATAACTATAAATGGTCGGCAGTCTCGAGTTGCAATGAATCGTGAGCTAGATAAAAAGACTGCCAATTAAATCAATAATCAGACTCACTGAAATAATTAATGCCATCCTAAAACTGCAATATTACCCAAATGCATGGAAAATAGCAACAATATTCCCCATACTCAAACCAGGAAAAAACCCACAAGACCCAAGCAGTTATAGACCCATAAGTTTATTATCCTCTCTCAGTAAAGTAGCAGAAGCTGTGATACTTAAAAGAATCATCTTAACCACAGAAGCCCGCCTCACTCCCTACCAATTCGGTTTTAGGAAAAACCTATCTGCTGTACAACAACTGCTAAGAATCACTGAGATCGTCCGGGAAGGGATGGATGAAGGCTGGGACACCGGGGCAGTGTTCCTGGACATCGCAAAGGCGTTTGACAGGGTCTGGACAGACGGCCTGTTATACAAACTAATAAAAATGCGGATCCCTGGTAGCATTATCAGGCTCATGGCTACGTACCTACGAGGAAGGCACTTTACCGTTCGAGTAGGGAGTAACCTCTCCTCAGAACGTGTAATCGAGGCCGGAGTAGTGCAGGGATCCAAGATTGGACCAATATTGTTCAATGTTTACATCAATGATATTCCCAGCCCCAGGAACTGCCAGACCCAATTATGTCTATTCGCCGACGACACTGCCATCATGAGCACCGGTGAATCCATCAACATCATGAAAAACCTAAATGAATACCTGGATGATCTCGGTAAATGGCTTATCAGGTGGAAGGTTAAGGTGAACACGGACAAGTGCCAGGCTGTCTACTTTACGAGAAAGAGGAATACTCCCGATCCCCCAAAACTTTACAGAAGAAGCATAAACTGGAGTAACCACACAAAATACCTAGGTGTAATATTGGACAAAAAACTCACATATAAAGAGCACATCAATAGCATCAGAAATAAAGTTAAAATATGTAGAGCTAAACTATACCCTATGATGGGAAAAGGGTCCAGACTCTCTCTGAAAAACAAATTACTACTATACAAGACCATCATTAGACCACTAATGAGCTACGCCTCACCAGTTTGGGGGGCGGCAGCTAAATCCCACATTAATAAACTGGAAACTACTCAAAATAGAATAGCCAGGGAAATAACCAAAGTCCCTTGGTACATCAGAAACAAACAAATCCTAAAAGAACTCAAAATGCAAACAATAACCGAATACTTTAAAAAACTAGCCTCAAATTTTTTCCATACAATAGACAATCACACCAACCAAGCAATAGTAAGTATACCAACATATGACCCTAGTAACCCCAGGAAGAAGAGAAGGCCAAGAACGCTCCTCCTTGACGAGTAGTAGGTAATGATCAATGACCATACATGCCCTTATCAGGGCTATTAAGGAAAGTCTTGATCATTGACCTTGCTTCAACTCACCGACCGGACAGATACGACGAAGGCGTGCCAACAGCAGGTAATAATATCACCCAAATACTTTATGTATACATTTGCTAATGATCTAATATTATGAAAGTTATTATGTATTTTAACCATCTTATCCTGTCACATTAAATGGGTTTTTTTTCTCTAATAATAAATTTCCTTACAGATAACAGTTACCCAGGCAGTTAAATATCAATGTTTAAACCATACATCCAATGTTAAATCTAATAAACTATAAGGTCTCGGAGATTAAGGACCATCGAGTCCAGGTGCTCCGCCAAAACACCCATCACGTCGTCGTAATCGTGAGCTAGATCGGAAGCGTAGTCGGAGCCGCAGACAAGTAACGAGTCTTCTGAGGATAGCGAAGCAACGGTGGAGTGCCAGCATTGTGTGGAGCCTAAGCTATTGTTGAACCGAGTTGTTTGCCGAGTCCTGTTGTCTATTGTGGAAGTAGAATCAAGTTGTGTGTGGAGTAGCCAGTCGTGTGGAAGTGAGTCGGCAGTTAGATACAGCTAAAGGAGGAGACAGTGGAGAAGTTCAGCCTTTGGAGAGACCGTAGAGCGAAGCTTCGAGGATCCCCACTCCTGCTTAGATTCTGTCTGGCTGCTTTGTGTGATGTGGTCGATTATTACATGTGGGCTACTGTTTGCTGCTGTGTGCTGTCCTGTGTTCGTCTCGCCAGTGTATATTTTTCGTCTCTGTGTATTCGTCTCTTCGTGTGTATTAAACATTGTCGTTGTTTTCTACTGACGCCTGCTGATTGTGTTTTCATACCATACACCCACTGCAGGCTCACCCGGTGATCCATAACGATACCAGATGGATGGGAAGCACTGATTGCAATATGAGAACATAAATTTGTTTTGTTCAAAAATATATTTGGCGATATTCATGGCGAATTGCTTGTTTCTATATGGCCAGTGTTTAAAAAGAAGATTCGGAAAATCAGATTCTTCAGCGAAACAACGGGAGTGATTCCTTCAAAACTTTCTCGCATAATCCGTAATAAACTTGTCATGCCAGAGAACGCCTTGCATGGCATTGGCGTTCAATAGTTGTGAAATATTGAGCTTTGGCGTGAATGTAGTATTTTTATTAAATATATCGTCTCATCTGTGGCAATTTTTGGGGCTCAATTCATGAAATGCTGTTAATAATATCCGGAAATCGAATTCGTGCTTTAGACACGTTTTTCACAATCTATTAATATAAAGATTTGAAACAAAACTGCACTTCTAGCAACAAGATCCTACATCTAATTTGATATGTTCCAATCTTTGCATTTTTGAGTTATCGAGTTAACATGTTTCTGAAATTACAGATCGAGAGACAATCAACCCACGATTGGTTTTGTCTCAAATTTTGACTGATGTCTACACTATAGATGTTAAATGTGAGTTCTGATTCTTATCTATCTAGCTGTCTACAATTTGTTATTATCGTGTTGACTTATATTCATACAACCGGACAAACGGATTTCCTCTGAACAGATTTCACTCAAAATTTGATAAAAATCTGCGAATTTGGTGTAATGTCCGTATACCAAATTTCAACTATTTAAATGAAAGCATTTTTGAGTTATCTTTGTTACAATCAGAAAGACAGGACATTTTCCAAAAAAAAAAAAATGTAGCGCAGTAAATGTTAAACGGGGGGATTCGTCAAAAATCTCCCAAACGGAAATCGAATTTTTTGACGATTACTATACTTTCTCTACGCTACTTCTACGAGAATGTAATAATATATAATTTTATACTAATAACAACCACATTCATGCAGTTTGGTAAATTTAAACATATTCTTGCGTAACTGTGAGTGAATTTATTATTTTAAGTAGCAGATAAATGAATGTTGATCTTGTTTGCCTATTTCAGTGTTTCATGCCGTTCTGAGCAATGATTTCTTTTGTAGGCCCATTCCTCCGTGGAGAAAGCCGGTCTCATTGGCTTAGTGAAAATGCGCTATTTGGAAAGCGATTCTGATTGGAGCTTGAGGGGTGAGACTCTGATGGCAGCTATTCGTCGGGATAGAGAGAAAGGCCTCATACCTTTCTTCGTAAGTTACAATTGAGTTCTAAATGTATCAAAAAGTTTGAGCATGGTTTCCAGACATGACATATCAAAATGTTTGAGCATGGTTTCCAGACGCATCTAACCATTTGAGTATGGTTTCCAGACGTATCAAAACATTTGAGAATGGTTTTCAGGCGTATCAAAATTTTTGAGTATGCATGTGTTTTCCGACTTCAGATTGTCAACTAAAAATAACATTTCGGTTTGGTTACTATTTTTTTTTAAATCAGATGTTTCCAAAACGTTCGGTGATTATGCTTATGTAAGGTGCATTTTAGGTTATCTAGTGTGAATATAACTCAAAAATGTATTTTTATTGTGATAATATACTTCTTGGGCCGTAATCCCTTCTTAAGTGACTTCTCTAATAAAAACATCTTGCTTATATCAACAAGAACTGAAAAAAAATTATCTTATTTCTTTAAAATGACAGTTGATTTTTGTGAATTTACTTATCATTGATTACCATAATTTACGAATAACAAATGTTACTTTCTAATGATATCTGTATTTTAACAATGATTCTTTAAATTTGTGCAATTCATAATTTCCAATCATGGTGTATGAATTTTTCTATTATAAATGGAATCAATGTTCTCTATTGTAAATTATTTCAGTATGTGGCAGATAAAATGAAATGATTTAAGGCAAAATTAGGAACGAAGTATTTTAATAGAATTAAAAGATACATTATGCAAACAGTTTATAATGCTTTCTTATTTCAAAGGACAATCCATATCAGATCCACCTGCAACTGGATATAGCAACCTTTCTTAGTATCTCGATGCTAATTCGCTTTCTCTCCTTCCCTTTTCCGTGGTTGAATTCCAGACTTTTCACTTTTTTACATATGCTCGTTTTTCTTCAAATTATCATTCGTCCAGCTCGAAGTCTATCTGTCGATCGTGAGTTGAGACCCTTCATGCAGCAGAATAAACGCTTTCAATTAAAAATATATTAACAAAAAATTTCGTCTACTAATTGATTTGAATCATCGTTATATCTTGCATCTTTACAAAAGAGTATAACACTGATATCACAGTTTCTAATATCACAGTATTCACATTTTAAATTAAAATTTCAAAGTAATCTGCCTTTACGTTGAAATACTTATTCCAATCACTGCTTAATATATTTATGAATGAAATAAAATTATTCATATTTCAAATGAGACACAATAAAAAAAGGCTTTTTTCTTTGTGATACTAAATTTTAAATTTAGAAAAATAAAGTCAGGTTATTGTGCCATGAGAAAAAATGGTGATTAAAATTATTTTCTGGAGTTTTTTATTAACTTTCTTTCACTTATTCCTTTTCGTTTTAGGTATGTGCAACTCTAGGAACAACAGGTGCTTGTGCTTTTGATAATTTGGAAGAAATAGGGATTATATGTAAGTATATTGTATTATATGTAATTATTGTATCATTATATTTAATTATTGTATCATTATATGTAATTATCATTATTTGCATTTTTATATCATTATATGTAATTATCATTATTTGTATTATTATATCATTAT